>JAPFFP010000113.1:5246744-5258217 GCA_026153255.1 Solanum medicagineum | reverse complement strand
GTTATTTATTTTTCTGTCCAGTTATAATTCCGCAAGTGCTTAAATCGGGTTGAATCGTTATTCAATCTGCACAACATTTCATTATCCCCCACAGAGCTTGTTATGGTATAATAAATATCTTTAAAAAAAAGAGAAAAGGTGTTAGGTTTTGAGACCCTAGAATGATATCAACGGTCCACAGAAAACTTGTTATGACACGTAAGTACTCAATCAGATGTCTTGTATCACCAAAAATTTCAATTTCAAACTTTTGCAAATAAAATTTTTAACAAAAAACATTTTATACTTAAATACAACTTCTCAAATTAATCAAACCTTAAAATAAATATCAACACCACCCACGACCCCAAAAACAAGAGAAAAAAACCAAAGAAAAGATAAGTCCTTTTTATTGCCCGAAGAAACCTTATCATGTCACAGTAAGCAACCAGAGTAAGTGAGAATTGAAAAGACAACTGTGGTCCTGGTTTTGACTCAAACGTGGCTTCAAATAATAAGTCATCATATATGGTTTTGTGAGGAGACAGCTCTTAGACAAATAAAATTATTGGATGTTACATAAATAATTCATGTTCTCAAGGGGCACATTCACTGGATTTCATTTACTCCCCTCTCTTTCAATTTAGTTTGTTTGGACATCTAGTGAGGAAATTGAATATTTTTATTTACATATAATGTTTATTAATCTAAAAGAAGCTCATAACAAAGATTTTAGGGGTCCTAGGTAGAGATTTGGAAGTAAAAGGCATATTAGTAGTTTATATTAGAAAAATTAAGAATATGTATGATGTAATTAAGATTTGAGGAAGAATAATTTTTGAGTACTAATTAATAGCTTTATCTCATGAACTAATTATTAACCTATTTTTATTTGTCTTGATCATGGTAAACTAACGTGACTTTTAAGGAGGTGGTGTTATATTGTATATTATTTGTAAATGATATAGTTTTAAGTGATCAGACATGTGGTAAAGTTAACAATATATCGGAGGGTTGGAGATTGAACTTGAGTCTAAAGAGTTCACGTTAAAAAGGATTAAGATAGAATACTTAGAGTGCAAGTCTAGTGATGTAGCTTGTGTGACAGATGTGGACACAAGGATTGATGCACAAATCAACTTCAAGAAAATCCTTTTAGAATATGTGGATCAATAATCCATGAAAATACAGAGATTAATGATGATGTTGTACATCAAAGGGTGCGTGGATAAATAAGAGCTCATATCTATGTCTTGTTTGATGAAAATTTATCACCAAACCTTAAAGATAAATGTTATAAAGTCGTGGTAAAATCAATTATGGTATATGGAATGGAACATTGACAGATCAAGAACTATATATCCAGAAATAAGAGTAGACAAAATGAGTTGAAATAGATGAATATGCACACAAAAAAGATAGGATTATTAATGAAGTTATTTGGTACAAGATGGATAAAGAAGGCGACATTTGAAACAGTTCAGACTTCTAACAAGAACGTGCATTGATGCCTTTGTTAGAAGATTTGAGAGATTCGCTATAATGGATATTAAGAGAGTAGAGATAGTTGAAGAAGTATTAGGGTAAAGAGATTAAATAGGAAATGATACATTTACAGCTTACCAAGAACATCATCTTAAATCAAAAGATAAAAAGATCGAAGATTAAGATAAAATGTTAATTCCAACTTTTCTACTAATATTATTATTATTACTCACATGTTATTTTATTCTCCACTTCTAGTTTACATATTGTTTATTTTGTTTCAGTATTGCTGTTTATTTTTTTTCCTTAATTTGTTGTTGGCATATTTTCTTCACTACTATATCTATGTTATCAATCACTTTGAGTTGAGAACCTATCAACATTAACTTTTTTATCTTCATAAAGTCCCAATAAGCCTTTTCACGTTCGATTCTCTCTCTATCTTCATAAAATTTCAATAAGCCTTTTTACGTTCTATTCTCTTTTACTTTACTTGTAAAATTATTATTTTACATTTAACCCAACATAAAATTTAAGAACACAAAAGACATTTTTCTGCATTAACTTATACATATATATGTCATTATAACCATTAAGGACATTTGGACAAACTAGAGAGCTTTAGAAAGTACAAAAGTACATTTTCTGCATAAACAAAAAAGATTTGAAGCCCAAAACAAGTCTTCAAAGCACAAAGTTGCAATCTAGGTCCTAAACAGAGAGCCTTTACATTATAAAGCAAAATGAATAAGGTCTATAATCCTTTACAAGTAAGAGATAGACACTAATTAACTACAATTACATATACTAATAATCATATAATTATAGTCTGTAGTGTCCAACCAACTAGTGGTCTCTTTAGCTAATTACTAGTAGTATCCATCTTTAATATTTGAGGTAGATAACTGCTTCTCTATATATTTAACTTCCTGCAACAACACACAGAATATAAATTAGAAAAAATTCAACCAAAAAAATCATCGCACTCTTTGGGCGCCGCCCTTTTCCTGGACCAATTGTCTATGCAGGATACTTTGTGCACCGAGTCTTCCATTAACAAGAGAAAGAGCAAAAACCAAAACAACTTCTATCAAAAAGCAGATAAATATAACCAAGTCCTTTGTATACCTTGTGTATATGCAACATCCATGTCATTGCTGGTGAGCACTAGTAGTAAAGAGACCCTGCAGAAGTTAAAAACCATGTCTTGTTAATAATGAGATTCATCATACATACTCAGAATGAGAACGTTAGGCGTACATCACGAGCTTGAACTCTACCGCAGACAGAAGTTAAGACAGGAAAATTTCGTGGTTATCAAGAAAATTAACATACCTTGCCACCAGTTTCCTCGAGACGCACTGCCAGAATCATCTTCTCCATTATCTTTGTTGGCCTGTGCAACATCGAAATCGAAGCAGAGAAAATAAGAACATGAGAATAAGCAAATGACCTTTAGAAAAAATATTGGTTATCAAGGTGATGGTTCTACCCTTGCCTAATTGACTCTGCCTTATCGGTTTTTTCATAGATAACTCTAATTAAAATGGGATTAACAATGAATTAAAAAGCTCCCTCATGTTGGTAGGGAGCAAAAACAGATCATCTATTTCTTCAAAGACAGCTTCAGCAACTAAAATCCCAGCTTCCTCGACGTTCTTGAAAAATAATCCGATCAATATCTGTCTCATATACTTCCACTGATGGATCGAGCACATAAAATCCAGGCTTCCTCGACGTTCTTTTGATTTGAACCATGTGGTCGTCATATATAAAAAATTAAATATAGTGAATATGTAGTACATATACATGTACATAATCGACAACATATTCACGATGAACCTAGAGACTCTACAACAACAACAACATACCCAGTGTAATCCCACAAATGGGGTCTGGGGTGAACCTAGAGACTCTAAATTCCAAATTTGCCTCTAGATACTCGTTACCACGCAATTTCTAAAATACAAAATACTAATGTTTAGATCATTAGTAAACATAGAAGCGTTGCACCAATAGATCTAAATACCACACAATTGAGCCTTTCGTTTAATACGTGAGAATATGTACTCACAGTTGTGTAAGTAGAGCTCTGATTATTTTGGGGAAATGAATAGACATCTTGCCCTCCATAGTATATCGATGAGCTAAGATGGCACGGCTGTACTTTTTCGTTCTGATAAAATGAAATCGGCTGCTTGTTTTGTGCAGCCTGGCTGGCAGCTTCATTGCTAGTAGGAGTACTTCCTGCAAAACGGAAGTGAAAAAAGTATGAATCTGGTTGAAATTTCACGTTTTATGGTAGGATATATAAGAAAAATGTCGAATAGGAAATCATTGTATATATCCTTCACTAACAAATGGAACTCGCCATTAAGTGGGTGTTTGGATTGACTTATTTTTTTTACTTTTGGCTTTTAAATACTTTTTAAAGTTCTGAAAAGTGTATGGCAGTGCTTTTTAAAGCTGAAAAAGTACGAAAAAAGCCAGAAGCCAAAAGTAGGGATGTCCAACTTATGACTTTTGAATTTTAAGTTAAAAGTCGGTTTAAAATAGTCAATCCAAACACTCCCTGAAGCATAAATTCAGAGAGACTACTCTCACCATAAGTAGAAAGCTTGTCTTTCTGTAATTTCCACAAATTAGATCTATATTGCTCGGACTTTTCTAAATGCTTTTGTCAGATACTCCAAAAATAATGCCTTCGTGGAGGATATCCGACACGAACGCGACAAACATTTTTTGTGAGTCCAAGCATCATAGCTTATTAGACTATGATTGGGAATAAGAGTTGATCTTCTTCAATTCTACTATAGACTAACCACAACGAAGAATCCGATATAACATTTTCGTCGTGCCCAAGCTCAAGGAATTCAATATCTTACTCCTTATACAGGAGGCGCTCAAGCTGAATATTTTCATATCGTGATGATAATATGATATACAAGGGGACTACAGTATGATCACTGGTTATTATCTCAAAAAGTCACTTAACTAACCTGTGGATCCACCTTTAGCATTTCTTTCCTGATGAACCACAGATTCTTGCTTCGGTTGCTCCGAATTCATCGATCCATGTCCCTTAACACGAAAACAATTATGAGATCATAGACAATATAAGATCCAAAATACCAGGAAAGAACATTCTATTTCCATCTATATTCTAACATCTCCTTTTAAATTTGGCATTACCTTTGTCAAAAGGCATCAAAATCTCACTTAAAAATTAAAGTACAAACCAAACAGAATATAGCAACTTCTGCTTTTTCTATTCTATTCTATTCTTGTCTAAAAGATTCTGTCTCACTTAAAACATAAAAAAAAAACCATCAAAATTCAAAATTTAAGCTAAAATTCAACAATAATCATAACAACAATATCTTCCAAACCCCACTCTTTTAATTTTTTTTCCCCAGATTTTTTTTAACCTAACCTATTTTCTTAACGAACAACAACATATCAAGAAAATTACAACAATCAAATGTTAGTCATTAACATGTATATCAAAAAAAACAGAGTAAAACGAAAAAACCAAAAAGAAAAAACATAAAACCCCACATCATAAAATATCATTATTCATTGGGAAAATTAATAAAAACTCAAAATTTCATGGAAAAAAAAAAGAATCATACCTTGGAAGGAGGAAGGAAAATGGAATTAAAAATTCCAGAAGATGAAGAGGCAGAAGTTTCTTTGGAACCAAAAAGATCAGAAGTAAATGAAGAACTGGTTGGTTTTTTTGTTTCTTCCATTTATTTTTATTTTTATTTTTTTGGGGGGGCCTTGAAAATAAAATGAAAAACTCTAGTTGAAATTTGAGGAGATTCAAGTCAGTTTTTATAGGAAAAGCACCGTCAAAAAAAAGGATCAGATAAATCGTAAAGGCCCACAGCTTGTTAATTTTTTCCAGGAAAAAGAAAAGGAAAAAAGGAAAAGAATAAAGGAAGAAAGAGAGAGACACGTGAAAAGATGGGTGACGCAATTATCATTTTTATTATTTAATGACTGTTAATTGTAATTGTATAATTAATAATAAAAGAAAGAAAAAAAGGGAAAATAAGCATAATTTATGTGGTTCAATTTATATGATATATATACTCTTCCCGCTTGTATTAAATGGACATTTTCAATTTTATATACTGAGTAAGAAAATATTTATAAATTGGTTAAATTAATTACTTTGCTCTTTGACCGTACCAATGCACGTAAAAATAAGTTAGAAAAAAATTATAAATAATGGAGTATGGAAATTAGCTAGTTTTGAAAATTGTTCAATTAAAAAGGTTATATTAATTATAGAGGTAAAATGAAAAAGTTTAATTAATTACTCTTCTTGTTTTAGAAAAAAAGGCATATATTTTATTTTGGTCTATTTTAATAAGAATGACATCTCTTTTTTATTATTATTTTAATTTAAATTTTTCACGTAGTATATTTAAAGTCACAAGATTAAAGGGTATTTTAGTACATTTAGCATAATTTTAATTTATAATCAAAAAATCTTTTTTATTTTCTTAATTTAGTGTCAAGTCAAACTAAGTTGTTCTTTTTCAAACAAATGATGTATGAACTAAGGGGGTTCAAAATTAGAAAAAACAAACACATGAACTAGCCAATATAATTAAAAAAAATAATTTTAATCGTGTGTAAATAGTATAAATTTTCATCGAAGGAGGTTCGGCAGCAAGGTGGATCCACCCTTGACTCCCTCCATTCTTTTTTAGTAATACTCTATGTCAGTATTTGTTGCCGCTAAACCTTATTTTTATTATAGTAATTGTTACTTAATATAGAAATAATTTTTCATTTTTAGGGCATCTATCATTATGTATTATTATGTTTTGATTATCACATTATTTTGTTATTACTATCATTTTTGTTAAGCTCTAGAATGATTTTCTTGTAAGTTGATATGCTTATTTATTATCTTATTTCATGGAGTAATAATAGCGTCTACGTACACTCTATCATTCATCAATCCTGCAAAAGAAATTTCATTTGATATGTTATTATTGTTATTATTATTATTGATTTATATCTCCAATTGCAAAAAACTAACAAAATTACTAAACTGGACTAATTCACTTAAAACA
The DNA here is from genome assembly GCA_026153255.1 of Solanum medicagineum. NCBI lineage: Eukaryota > Viridiplantae > Streptophyta > Magnoliopsida > Solanales > Solanaceae > Solanum > Solanum medicagineum. Next base: position 5,251,660 of record JAPFFP010000113.1, on the reverse strand, counting down.
TTTGTAATATGTTATAAGAAAAAATAATATCTGGAAACATAGATAGTCAAATAGTATCCATAAATTAAATTTCTTATACAAGCATATTGTATACTATTACAAAAAGATTTTCACTTTTTCTTTTAAGAAACGTAATTTTATTGATAAAGAACGATGGGTATAGATCTATTTCTTCTTTGATTATTTTCTTTTAGAATTTCTTCGTGATTCGAGGACTGTCAGTGGTGTATTTCTCGAATTAAGATGATTTAGATTTGTTCTCCGTGAAAATATTTATGTGGATCTTTTGAAATATTTCACTAAAAGAAGAATCTAGTATATTTTAATCTCTTTATAAATATCTCAAGAATTTATGAGATTTTTCACTATGCTTAAAAATATTTATAGTTGGAATTGAAGATAAAATTATGTTGAATTATAATTTTTATAAACAATATTTGGTTTGGTTTCTTCAATTTTAATTACACGTTATTATTTTATTCTAAAATAATTCATATCAGTCAAAAAAAAATTAAACAGATTAAGGGCACGTAGATTAATAGATCTGTCTAATGAGATCTAATATTACAGAGCACTTCAAAACTTTCATCACCACCAGATAACTTGATCTATCATTAGTTGGAATCAGGTCCCTCGAGACAATAACAATATAAGAACAATTGAATTTTGAAATTTCTATTGTCGTTGTGAAGTGATCCTTTTAAGCAATACACAAGAGGGAGCTTCTGAAATCTGTTTCTCCTTTGATTATTTTCTTTTAGAATTTCTCCGTGATTTGAGGACTGTCAGTGGTGTATTTCTCGAATTAAGATGATTTAGATTTGATCTCCGTGAAAATATTTATGTGAATCTTTTGAAATATTTCACTAAAAGAAGAATCTAGTATATTTTGATATCTTTATAAATATCTCAAGAATTTATGAGATTTTTCACTATGCTTAAAAATATTTATAGTTGGAATTGAAGATAAAATTATGTTGGATTATAATTTTTATAAACAATATTTGGTTTGGTTTCTTCAATTTTGATTACACAGTATTATTTTATTCTAAAATAATTCACATCAGTCAAAAAAATTAAACAGATTAAGGGCACGTAGATTAATAGATCTGTCTAATGAGATTTAATATTATAGAGCACTTCAAAACTTTCATAACCACCAGATAACTTGATCTATCATTAGTTGGAATCAGGTCCCTCGAGACAATAACAATATAAGAACAATTGAATTTTGAAATTTCTATTGTCGTTGTGAAGTGATCCTTTTAAGCAATACACAAGAGGGAGCTTCTGAAATTCTCATTGGTCCATCAATACAATGAGCACAGGCATAACAGGTACCTTTCCACCAAACCTAACAGCTTTTACAGTTGGATTCCAATACTGCTTTTTATACATAAGCGTATCACTTAGATCTGATTCCAATTTAATCAATTTCACGATTTGTTAATCATCAAAACACACAAAAATTTTTTATATCTTTAACCCAAATTTTTTTTCTTTTTTTATATCTTGACATCTTTATATAACTCATGTTGACTCGATATTATAACCAACCATATTGAGGGGTTTAATTCATTTCAACATAGAGAGTAGATATATGTCAAACAATGTATCGTGGTTCATAGCATGAAAGATGAAATCATTCATTACCAAATTATATATCATAATGACTCTAGTTCTTTAGTAGGTCAAGAACAACATAAAATAATACTTACTACACTCAAGATCATTGAGGAATTACTAAATAAGAAAAACAAGAGAAATTTATCAAATAAAGCTTTTATTTTACTCAAGAGTTTGATGATTTACAAATGAATGATGTTCCATACACACTAGCCACCTAAGGATTAGTGTATAAATATTAATAACTATTAAATTAATAGAACATAACATTTAACAAAATTTATAGCTAAACAATAAAACTCATTGTTAATTTTATTCAGCAGTGAATCATCATAAAAATTGATAGCTATAAACAATCAAAAGACGAATAAATTCTTTATCTAAAATTTTTTATATGTCTAGAATCTTTAAGGCATATAAAAAATTCTTCCTATCAAATTTCATAAATATATAGAAATTTCACAAAAAAAACTCTCAATTATTTTATCAAAAAGGACTAATCTCCATTTGATATAAACGACCTATATGTATAACAAAAATTAAAAATATGTCAAATAACATCCAAGTGGTATGATGACATGGCATCTCCATGACAAGTAGCTTATCATTTTATCTTATCGGACCAAAGCAAAATCTTATGCTCTTGGCAAAATTTAAATAAATAAATAAATAAATAAAAAGGTTGAGAATACGTACAATGCATGGAAGTTATGACTGACTCTAATTAATTGCTTGTTCTATTATTTGGTTGGTGGGACAAAGACGACAGACCATGTATCATACTTCAAAAGAAAAAAATGATATTAAATTTTTTTAGAAAAATTTTAATAGTTTTATTAGGGATGAATTTAAAAATTGTTAAATGAGAATTGATTCATGTCTTCTTTAGTAAATAACTGAATATTCAATCAGATATATAATTTAATCTTTTTGTTACATGAATATCAACAAGTAATTTCAAAATATAGATTACATACAATACTTTTAAATTTACTCCGAATCTAATTGATTGACCACTTGAAATATCATTTTATCACATTAAATAAAAAACATACTTGATTGATTTTTTTTTAATTTTAGGTACTCCACTACCTCTACGTTAAAATTCCATTCATTTACATTGATGTTCTAGATGAGAAAGTCAATTTGGACTAAGCAGGGTCCTAACTTTCTAATTATCTCCGTAATTTTTATTATTTACATATAATATAATTTGTGTAATTCAAAGGAAGAAAAAAACGTTCAATTTATATCAAATAAAAAATAACATCATATAAATTAAAAGGAAGAAAATAATTTTATATAACACCCTTTTTTTATTATTTTTAACTAAAAGCAACTTTGTTGTTTGTCGGTGAATGAGGAAAAATCCAAGATTAAGGTACAATGGCCAGGCTGTTTATGTTCTGATAGGATAAGATTTGCGGCTTTTTAATACACTTCCATTCAACATGCAGAGGTTTAATCCTTCATGTATACTAACAGATATAACATTATCCAATTATTTCTTCACATGTTTGATATGAATGAAACATTATGTAATATACAACTTGTCATATTGCAATTATCATACAAAAATAGAATTGCCCCGGTTAGATCAACATGGATTGTGATGGAGTGGTGAAATTGTTTGATCCTTAAGTAAAAATCTCAGAATGAAAAAATTTTTGTTGGGAGCGTCGCCCCCAAATAAATCCTACAAGGCGCGTGTTGGGGAAGCAAACGACGAAACACAACGGAAGCGCAATACAATCTTTTTCCCCAAATAAACAAGATGAATGACAAGGCACAATAAATTCCAAAAATTGACAGCAGCAACACAGCAATGAAAGACAGCAAAAATAAAGTAGAGAACACACAATTTACATGGAAACCCCAAATCGGGGAGAAAACCACGAGACCGTTCAACAACGATCCGAAAAACTTCCACTAATCACCAAAACCAAGTGGGTACAACAAGTTCTCCTCTCTAGTAAATACTAGAGGCAAATACAATCATCAAGAAATATTCTTGGCAAGACAACAATCAACAATTTCACCAAAATGGAGTAAAAACCTGAAAATCGCAGGTCTGGAAAAACGCAGTCAGAAAATAATCTTCCAGGCATCAAAATGAAAAAATATTTCTTGGAGTTGAAGAGGAGAGTGTTAGGAACAATATACTAAAATTTGAGGACGAACAGACTCCGTTTGACCTTCGATCCGGAAGGAAAACCAGATGCTAGAACAGTGGGTTTTTCTATTTGTGCTGCTTTCTGATTTCTCTGCTGCAGCTCTCTATTCTGATTTTTTCTGCTTTTTTTTGTGTGCTGCTGCTAATTAATCTGACTTATGATTTCTTTTGTTAGCCAAACAAGTGAGAATGGGCCAAAGACAATAACCATAAATATTGGGCTTAAAGTAGTCCAATTTAAAGAGCCCAAATTAATTGGGCTATCCCTCCATGTAGGAGGGATATTTCCTAACAAATCTCCCACTCACTCCTACATAGAGTAAGCAATCAAACCGGCCTTCTCTCAACAAAACACAAGCTTCTCCTTTGACAAAGTCTTGGTCAACATATCTGAATAATTATGACTTGTGTGAATCTTCACAAGTTCAAATGACTTATCCTCCACAGCTTCTCGAATCCAATGATATCTTTTCTTAATGTGTTTGGTTCGAGAATGAAAAGCGGTATTCTTGGCAAGGTGGATGGCACTCTGAGAATCACAGTAAAGAAGATAATTTTCTTGTTTCAAACCAAGCTCCTCAAGAAAATTCCTCATCCATAATAACTCCTTGCCTGCCTCAACAGCTGCTATATATTTTGCCTCAGTGGTAGACAAAGCAACACATTTTTGCAATCTTGATTGCCATGAAACTGCAACTCCAGCAAATGTCATCAAGTATCCCGAGGTAGACTTTGCAGTATCAACATCTCTAGACATATCTGCATCTGTGTGCCCAGACAACTCAAGTTGTCCAATACCAAAACATAAACAAACTTTGGAGGTACCTCTAAGATATCCGAGAATCCACTTTACGGCTGCCCAGTGCTCTTTACCCGGATTCGACATGTAACGGCTAACAACCCCAACTGAATGTGCAATGACTAGCCTCGTACATACCATGAAATACATCAAACTGCCCGCGGCGGAAGCATAAGGCACTTTATTCATCTCTTTCTTTTCTTTCTCACTTAAAGGACACTGATCCATACTCAACTTCATATGTCCTGCAAGTAGAGAGCTCACGGGTTTAGCATTGCTCATGTTGAATCTGTTAAGCACCTTCTCAATATATCTCTC
>JAPFFP010000113.1:5203193-5229455 GCA_026153255.1 Solanum medicagineum | reverse complement strand
AACAGATTCAACATGAGCAATGCTAAACCCGTGAGCTCTCCACTTGCAGGACACATGAAGTTGAGTATGGATCAGTGCCCTTCAAGTGAAAAGGAAAAGAAAGAGATGAATAAGGTGCCTTATGCTTCCGCCGTGGGCAGTTTGATGTATGTTATGGTATGTACAAGGCCAGACATTGCACATTCAGTTGGAGTTGTTAGCCGCTACATTTCTAATCCGGGTAAAGAGCATTGGGCAGTCGTGAAGTGGATTCTAAGATATCTTAGAGGTACCTACAAAGTTCGTCTATGTTTTGGTATTGGACAACCTGAGTTAGCTGGGTACACAGATGCAGATATATCTGGAGATGTTGATACTGTAAAGTCTACCTCGAGATAATTGATGACATTTGCTGGAGCTGTAGTTTCATGGCAATCAAGATTGCAGAAGTGTGTTGCCTTATCCACTATTGAGGCAGAGTATATAGCAGCTGTTGAGGCAGGCAAGAAGTTATTATGGATGAGGAATTTTCTTGAGAAACTTGGTTTGGAACAAGAAAATTATCTTCTTCACTGTGATTCTCAGAGTGTCATCCACCTTGCCAAGAATGCCACTTTTCATTCTCGAACCAAACATATTAAGAGGAGATATCATTTGATTCGAGAAGCTGTGGAGGACAAGTCATTTGAACTTGTGAAGATTCACACAAGTCATAATTGTTCAGATATGTTGACCAAGACTTTGCCAAAGGAGAAGCTCGTGTTTTGTCGAGAGAAGGCCGGTTTGATTGGTTACTCCATGTAGGAGTGAGGGGAGATTTGTTAGGAAATATCCTTCCTACATGGAGGAAGTGTCCAATTTTAATTGGACAACACTTTAAACCTATCATATATTTTAATTTGGGCTCTTTATGTTCAAACTTTAAGCCCAAATGTATTGCTATTTTATCTTGGCCCATTTCACTCCTCTTGTGTGGCTAACAATATGATGATCTAGATTTGGATATACCTTTGATGTACCCTTCCATATGTTCTCATTGCAATCCGATATGAAACATATCTTGTCGTTCTCCAAATGCTTCCCTGAACTTCTCAAAAAATCATGTCCACGAGGCGTTGTTTTCTGAGTCGACAATAGCATACGCAAGAGGGAGTATGTGACCTGTTTCAATATCAAAATTATATCAAATCAAATAAGATTAATGAAAAAAAATATGACTTAATGAAACTGTAATCCCATAGCACCAGGATCCAATATGCTAGCAATCAACATTGTTCCGCCATGTGTACATTTTAATGTTGCACCATCTATAACGACTACCGGCCTGCAGTACTCCCAGGCCCTAATAGATGCTTTCAATGCAACAAATGCATACAAAAATTTATTCTCATTTGTTACCTCCAAGACAACCACGGAACCCGGGTGGTATTTATCCAAAACATATAAATACCCTGGAATTTTTGCATATGATTCAGATGGGTCTCCTCGCAGCATTTTAATTGTCTTATCCTTCACCCTCCATGCTTGCATGTACGTCATCTTAACTCCATGAAACCTCAACATGTCGGCCATAATATTTCGAGGTATGTATATAGTCTTTCGATCAACAAACTTATCAAGTATAAGAACAACAACAATGTCTGAGATACCTTAACGCCTGGCATAAGCTTTATCTCTAACTGAACAAGTATGTTTTCTAGAAAACTTCCTAATCTTGAAAAGGCCAGACCCATTCAAACAGGACGCATTCATTTTGCATGAACACTTTTCCGAGTGACAAATAAGGTAATAGCTGACAAAAACACAAAATACATAACAGAGGATGAGACAAAAATATCAACAACAAAAAAACTTAATACAGAACACAAACATTATCAAAATGGAAAGCAACCTCCATGGCAAATTTATACAAAATCAAAATAGTTTTATAAATGTAACTTACATTAACAATGATTTCCACATACACACATTAAAAATTTTAAAGTTTAAATTAATTTATATATAAATAGCATACACTAAATCTCATCGTCGTCATATTGTTATTATATATATAAAATTACCAAGATGCACTGGATCGAACCACCCTGAAACTAAACCGATTGACTATTTCATGTTGCCTCATAACCTCGACAAGTACATTCTTGTTCTTGTAAATTTGTTTCACCTCAACATTCAAATTTTTGGCATCGTTGATCACATTAATCTCTTCGTCATCAGAAATAACATTTTCAGCAGAATCCATATCAATCAAACGAATTGAGTTGTTCGAACAAATTTGCGATACATCAAGCGTTGATTCAACCAGACCATCGGCATGTTGGACAACCATTTCACACTGCACATCCCCAGAATCACCAATGCTCTTCAAAGTTATACACAACGGATGCTTGTTGAAAAACTCAACATCAATTCGCTTTTGATCCAAATAGACACGGACATTAGCATCATTTCGTATGCACATTGGTGGACATCTCTCCCTTATCAAGTATTTAATCTTGATTTCATCAATATATGTATCAATACATAATTGCAAAGCAATTGCCTTAACAAAACCAATATACAGAGTCCGTGAATCATACATAATCCCCTCCATCAAGAAATCTACATATCTCCCTGCCATAATCGAAGCATAAAAATAAAAAATTTATACTAGAGACGTCATAATTTAGTGAAATTTATAACATGCAGTCACAATTTAGTAAAATAAAATAAGATTCATACTAAAAACTATATCAAAAAAACCAATAACCTGAAACGTCCCATCTTTCATCGTGTTGTATCAAAATTGAAATCATATCATCCATTTCCATTGCAGCAGAACCCACAAAAAACCTGTTTGCGCGGAAACAAAAAGAAAAAAAACTAACAAAGAAGGAACAAATTACTGGAAACAAATAAATTGAACTGATATCTTTAAATATAAATAACAAACTTAGTAGATAATGTGAGTAAAATATAGAGCTAAAAATGGAACTAAAAGATACCATAAGAAACATTTTTATAACTGACTGGATAACTAATTAAAATTTCAAATAATTGGTAATTAACAAAATCCCAAATTATTAGGAATCTGAATCCAAACATTAATTAAATTGATTTTTTTTTCGTTCCTAGTATTATAAAATTTGAAATTTTATTTTATTTTTTTTATATAAATGCTACAACTTGAGACAAATCTAATGTTAAAACCCGTAATATCATATCTAATAATCGTTATTTTAAAATTTTTTCCTTTTCGTAAGTATTTTATTACGCTTGTGTTTCATTTTGTGTTTCATTTTATGCGTCATTCTTTAACTTGACATAGTATTTAAAAAGAAAATAAGGCTTCTAAAACCCATGATCTAAAATAATTTTTAAATATTTGTATGAGTAAGAATCATTTCTTTGAGAGTAAAAAGGAAATTTGAAAGTTAAATTATTTTCAATTAGAGTAAAATAACATATATTTTTTTGAGACATACCACAAAAGAAAGGATAACACACAAAAATGGGACAAAAAAAATAGTATATATAGTGTAACATATCAAATCAATTTTAGAACTGGTTGAATTGAAAGATCAAAACAAACAAAATTAATAAAAGGGAAAAGGGTCAAAATGCCCTTATAATATCAGAAATGATAAAAAATGTCCTCCGTTTATACTTTGGACCATTTGTACTTTTGTACTATTAGAAAAGGTCAAAAATGCCCCTGTACTATCAGAAATGGGTCAAAATTGCCCTGAGTCCGTTAGTTCCGTTACACCAGAGCATTTTTGACCCATTTCTGATAGTACAAGGGCATTTTTGTCCCTTTACGCATATTATATATTCTTTTTACATATATTGTGTTCCTAATAAAAATAGTATTTTTAAAGAATTTTTTTCTTATCTTTTTTAAAAACACATTTACTAATAAAAATGTAAGAAAATACTTTTTTTTTCTTAATGTGATTTTATCAATTAAAATAGAACATTGTATCCATGTAACAACTAATATATATAATCAATATAAGGTTATAGTAAACCCAACATTAATTTTTATTTAAATAACAATAAAAATAATAATTAGAATAAAGCAAAAAAAGTTTTTTTTTTTTTTTCGAATTGAAGTAGGATAAATATATATTATTTGTTTTAGGAATACGATGTTCTATTTTAATTGATAAAATGAGATTAAGAAAAAAAATTCTTTTCTTAGATTTTTATCAGTTAATGTGATTTACAAAAAAATAAGAATTTTTTTTAAAAAAATAATATTTTTTAATTAGGAACCCAATATGTTTAAAAAGAATATATAATATGCGAAAATGGTGAAAAATAAGGATAACATATGCTCTTTGCTTATACTTAAGGCCATTTATGCCTTTCTACTATCAGAAAGGGTCAAGAATACCCTTTGTACTATCATAAATGGGTCAAAAATGCCCTTTGTACTATCAGAAATGCGTCAAAAATGCTTTGATTTAACGGAACTAACGAACTCAGAACATTTTTGACTCATTTCTGATAGTACAAGAACATTTTTGACTCTTTTTGTTAGTAGAAGGACATAAATGACCCAAAATATAAACGGAGAATATTTTTTATCCTTCCTGAAAGTACAAAATATTTTTGACTCTTTTCCCCTACTAAAATAAACTTCTCATCAACCCACCCATACTTGGATGAGTAAGATGGGTGATTTTATTGACTGATTTTGTCAACCTGAATTTCACTCTGTTTAAATCTTAAACGTTCGTAGTTACTTGCAAACTTGAGTCTCAAACTTTGCTATGGTTAAAAAATAAACATTAATAACTTTGATTACACAGTATTTTATTTTACTCGTACCTTTTCAAAAGATCACATTGGTACGAAAAATTACACGGCAAACAACCTAATATCCTGTCTGGAGCACGCCCAAGACAGATTTCAAAGTATGAAAAACTTTATATACACCGTTACCTAACCTGAAATACTAGATCTGCAGTTTACAAGACTAACAGAACAGTAAACAAGACTCGAATTCAAGCAGCAAAAGAACCCGCAAGTCAAAGAGAGCATAGATCGGGTATAGAAAACAAAGAAAATCAAGTGTATCTGAGTTGGGCATTTCATTCTAGGCTATATGAAGTCGGAATCGCCACCAAAATGCGGGAGATCTGGATGAGGCCTCCCTCCGCCTCCAGGCCTCCTTGGGTCCCTGCATGTGATTATCAGATGACATTACTAATGAAGCAAAATAATTTGATTGGCTTCTCAGAAGTAGATTATTTTCAGTCAACAAAATAGTTGCTCAATGTTGGATTGGAATCGTCGTGTAAACCAATTTTTCGAGGAGAAATGCAGAAGACACCCAAAGTAGAGTTTAGAGGTTTCCCCCTTGCAAGTTATACTTGCTATAGCAGTTTTGAGTCACATCTAACAAGTAAACTAGATGGGAAATGGAGAATTTCTCCAAAAACTAACAAGTAAAAATGTATGTTGCAACAAACTACCTGATAAAGCGACCTGGTTCAAAGCCAGGAACATCTGGTGGACCATATGGATCAAAACGAGCACCAGGTGGAACACCCCTGTATGAAGATGAAATAAAATCAATGTTATCTTTGCAACAGAAGAGGGTGGAGAGAGAGAGAGAGGAGACGTACGGCAGTCCTCCAGGTAAACGAGGATCCCCACCCATTCCACCAAAAAAACGAGGGTCATTAGGCCCTGCATCATAAAACATAAACAGCTCAGTTTGCAAAAGACACAAATTGGGATTTCTATACCTGAACTGGACAAGGCCAGTCACACACCTACAAGCATGCTCCCACCAGCTCCTGCTTCGCCTCTATGATGACAGATAGGTTGGTTGAGGGAGGAAAACAAGATTTATTAGCTTTATATAAAATTTAGAACGCATGGGCAGACAAGTGTCATTCACCATGATAAATCAAACTACGAAAAAGACAACCAACCTGGTTGGGTATACTCCAGCACCAGGCCCGGGGAAAAGATCACTGCCACCAACACCAGGGATTGGAGGAACCACATACCTGTTGATCCAGGCAATTTAAGAAGTAAAAATTATGTGCTAGCTGGTCAATGACTAATACTACAAATTTTTCTGCTGACTAGCAAAAATGCTGGCCGTACCTCGAAAACAGCACAACCCACAATAAGGGATTTCTCCAATCGCACTACCTACTAGAGAGTATAACTTACTCTCCTATTAAGAAACTAAAAATAGAGAGTAGTCTCCAGGTCTGTCTGCCCGCTCCCCCCTTAATCCCTAATCTGATTTTCATCGAGAAGATTATCAATACAACATATAATAAGAACCTGTTTTATTAACCCCTCCCAACAAAATCTAAAGACCATACATTCTTCTTTGCCTTACTAGTAACCTCCAGCAAGTCACCAATAGTACTAATCATTGCGACAGCTGCTACCGCTAACAACTAATCATAAAATGCGCCTACAAACAAATTAAATCTGGATTCCACTTAGCAAAATGGCAGAACCTCAAATAACAATGTCTTGCTTGCGGTCAACAAAACAACACCAGGATTTCCTAAAAACACATTCTTGGGGGTTTCATCTTTATTTAGACTGGTATGATCCTAGAAAGAGGGGAACTAGAGGTGTCAAAATCAGCCTATAAAATTATGAACCGCACAATCCATTAATGTTTGGGCAGGTTAATAAACCCGCTTATTTAATTAACTAGCCTCATTTTGACCCACTTAGTTCAACCCAGTTGAAGTAGGTCAATGACCTTCCCATTTATTAACTCTTAACTCATTTTGACATTCTCAAATTCAGCCTGAAACACCCATTTGACACTCCTAAGAGGCACTAAAAGAAGTGAATGAGAGAGTGGAACAGAAAACAAAGTCATTGCACTTGCTTGAGAGAATTTATGAGGACTTCATATGAGAAAGACCAAGAGGACAAAGAGAGAGCTCTGAGCAGCTTAATGTTTTGAAGTGCTTGACAAGCCTCCTAGTTGGACGAGAGAAATACATCCTACCCTTTTTTTTGGGGTGAATATAGAGTAACAAAGACATCGAACTTCTATCAGAAACATCCTCAAGTACCTAAATTAAAGTTATTTTCTAATGTGCAGGATGAAAAGCCTTTTATGAGGAAATGTAAGCCTACCACCACCACAGAAACCATGGAACAAACCTGTAAAATAGGTTGTGAAGGTAGTCGGGTTGGGGTGTAGGGAGCAACTCCTCTAATGATGAAAAATTGGAAAAGTATCTTATACAGAAAGGATTAGCATAAAGCTCTCCTTAAGAGAAAATTCCCCAATCTAATGTGAAGCCAAATCACTAGGAAGGGTAACGGTTTGGCTAGTTGAACAACAGTAAAAGGCTGGAGTAATTCTATATATGTAGTAATTCTTCAAATAGGAATTCACTAGGTTATTTTCTTTTTCTATTTTGAGCATGAAAAGAAAGAAATGGCCTTCCTAGGAGATTTCAAAAAGTCCAGCCAATTTTTTTTAATTCACATCAGAATGCATAAACAAGGAAGCCTAACAATCCATGCTAGTGTCAATGTAGCTCAAATTGCTAAAGGAATTATTTGGAGCAGTTGAAGAAGAGACATGGCCATCTAGGGGTCCAGATGTCTTCTCCAAAGCAAGTGGCTGACAATATATATATGGACCCTTGAAATGTGTACTTGGAGATGAATAACATCTGGGGCTAGGATGTCTACTATCAATCAGTTCACCCCTCCTGAGAACTCAAGGAAGAGAAAGAAAGTACAAAAATCAAGGTCATATGAAAAGAAGTCACAGGGAGTCAAGAGGGCACTGGTTGCTTTCCTTTATATCTTTTATCTTTAACAGCTTGGGATCCTTCCGTGCACTTCTTAACTTTTTCAAGGTAGAGCAGTATACACTCGTATCTCACAGAATATGATTACACATCGACAGAAAGTGAATTCGAAGAATTTGTTTTCTTAAGCCCTGAGAATCTACTGCCTGTGTCTAGGTATGAACAACCAATGAGCAACATAGCAACATATATATCAATAATTACTGACAGGAATAACAAGTAACTCTTTTAGTAGCATTACCCTGAGGGAAAAGAACCAGCAGGCTGATACGGGTAATCAGGTTCCCGTTCAACATTAGGCTGATCACTGGGCCGTCCCTTTTCAGAACTGAATACAAGGAAGCATAATTTATGAATTTAATGGTCACATCACTAAACCACAAATTGAAAACAAGCCAATTACATGTACCTGGAAGTTTGAGTAGAGGAATTTGACGTAGGAGAACCAGTATATTTGGTCAGGATTGCTTTGTTCAGTTCTCCTACCAATTTTCCCAAATTCTTGAACTGGGTGTTGTAGTTAGTCCCCCCATCCTCGACAATGTAGTCCTCAACACTGCAAATTCCAAGATGGAACCATTAGAACATGCAGGATGATATCCCTAATTAACTAGCAACTAGCAATGGAAAGGGAAAAAGATGCCTTCAGTTCCACCTTTGATAGGGAGCTATAGGGCAGGGTGGAAGGGTTTTGCTGATGTAAAGGAAGGACGTTACTTGCCTCAGTTCAAGATGAAGAGGCTCGTTATCGCCATCCCTATATGCATCTATAAGCAGCTTATTGTTCATTACAAGGCACTTCACCAACACCTTTTTGGAGCTCTTCTCAGGCTTTGAATACACAAATGCATAACAATCCTCAAATTCATTCCAATGATCAATCCCCACCTCATCTACCAAAAAGAAAGAGACACAATCATTGCAAGTATATATGACGTACACAAAGCATTCCAATTACAGAAGTTTCAAATAACCTGAAAATCTCAAAAACAAAAATGCAAGAGGAAGAAAGTGGAAAAGGAAAATAAAAGGGATCATAGAGATATTAACAGAAAATTTAGTTTCCATCAATCTTTGATACCCACAAAGATGTACTATGAACAGATTTAAATCAAGGCAGATACTCCCTCTTTTAACTAGACAAGCACAGGCTAAATATTAAAAAGCTAAACTAGGAGAAAAATTTTGTAATGGGCAGAAGAAACACCAATGATGACAATTCCACTCAAAATAGCAACCTAGTATACCTGACGATTCATTCCCAATGATGATGGCTACAGTAACACTTAATACAATGAACATCCCACTTATATAGATACTTGACGTCAAAGATGCGCTAATAATAACCAAAACAAAGTTGACATCTACTTATCAAAAAAATAAAGGGAAAAATAGATGAAGTCAACATCTAGTCCTTTGTTTTATTAATTGATCAACGAAGTTGACATATAATTTATTCAGTCATAAACCATCTAGTTGCAAAGGGAAACCCCCCTGTGATTCAGAATACATAGAAGAAGCTGAAGGACTTGAGTAGCAATCCATGAAGTACACCTGAGCTGGCACTTAAATGGCTTTTGAGAAAAATGCACATGGTTGACAGTTCAAGTTTGCCGTTGAACAAACTTGCAAGAGTACCTCCCACGTCAAAAAACAGAACGCATTTTAAAAAATTGATAATTAGGCTGAATATATAATACTTCGTCTATCCCATTTTATGTGGCACCCTTTTCTTTTTAGCTCATCTCAAAAAAAAAAAATATCATCTTACTATAATAGATAACAATTTAAGTTTAAAATTCCCCTTTTACCCTTGATGAAATGATTCTTAACCACACGAACTCACGATTATTTTAGACCACAAATTTCAAAAGTCTTCCTTATTTTCTTAAACACCATGTAACGTCAATAAAAGAACGACCACATTCAAGTCACGTCATCGAGAATGATGAACCACGAGAAGTCAATCTGTGAAGTTGTTAATTGGCCCTGGAAAATGATTTGGAAGGCAAAAACTCCGGCAAAGGTAGCATGCTTCAGGTGGATAGCAACTTAGGAAGCTTGTTTGACTCATTATAATTTGCCAAAAAATGGATTTACATTATGTCATAGATGCTATCTTTATGAAGGAAATCTGGAAACAGTGAATCATATTTTCCTCCTTGCGAAGTATCTAGACAATACTGGGATTTATGCTTAAATATGTGTGGCATTTCTTGGGCAATGCCAGAGACTATAAAGAGTTTCTCAGTTGAGTGGCAGTCCCAAAGAGTATCCAAAAAGCTGAAACAGATTTGGAGGACCATTCCCCTGTGCACATTTTCGACTTTATGGCTGGAAAGGAACAAAGCTTTTCAAAGGACATAGAGATCACATCTCAACAATTAAGAATAGATGTATTCATAATCAATATCTAAATTGCTTGGACTCTTCACTTTTGGTGCTGCACCCATGGTAACACGACGTGGGTGTGGGTGTGGGATCCATGTCCGATTTGGTCAACCGATTTCGGGTACTTTGACGAAAATTGATGGAGAAAGTTTGGATAGTTTTAACGATTTCTGTAATCAATACAAAAGCTAAGATGAAATTGAAGAACATGGAATACCTCATATAGAAATTTTTGTGTCATGCCTTTTTCTTTAATCTCCTTTTAGGATTTTCTTCAAATTCTCCACATGATATCTCATAATTTAGGTTTTATCACTCTATTTTTAGATATTTTAATTATTTTTTGGCGAATCCCTCGGCCCGTATCCATACATGGATCCATATCCCCGAATCTTAAAAGTTAGATCCTGAAGGATCCGACCTCTAGACCCGCACCCGTATCGGACACCCGCACCCGAGTCCGAGTAACTTAGATCTATATTATTGGTTGTAAATACAGTTCTACTAGACCTGCATCAGTTTACGGATTTCCTGGAC
This sequence comes from Solanum medicagineum, assembly GCA_026153255.1. Classification (NCBI taxonomy): domain Eukaryota; kingdom Viridiplantae; phylum Streptophyta; class Magnoliopsida; order Solanales; family Solanaceae; genus Solanum; species Solanum medicagineum. The sequence goes on along the minus strand of JAPFFP010000113.1, from coordinate 5,218,746 downwards.
TTTGCTAGGAGAAAGGTGACCTACTATACCTTTTGATGGGTCAACATAAACCACAAGAAAGATAATCTACTAGACCAAATTCAATAGAGAAAACATGATAACGTGGATGAAGAGGATTAGAATCAAAGATCAAAGTTACATCATCAGTCAGAGCTTCACAGAAATTTTGTCGGAGAAACCTTTAAATAAACAACCAAACTCATGATCTTCGGTTTGTAAGCTCCAAAATTGAGCTTCCACGTTCCTTATACAGGCACGAAAAAGAGCTTCAACACTTCCTATTACCAGTTACTCCACCAGTTCCAATCAAAATATTCCTTGAGGCAGTTTCCATTATAAAACAGAAAGTATGTGTCATAACTTAAGGCTTCTTATGGTGCTAGTTTCCCTATAAAGTTCCTCTATTCATCTTTACAAATAAAAGGTAACCGATTTCCAGTCTTTAGCAATAGGAAATAATATGCTTTAAAAGTACTAATCATTGACAAAAGCCGTAAGCTTCTATAGGAACAATCAGTAAGCACTCAGCTTTCCAACTTTGATCCTATGAAAAGCAATTCCCAAAACAAAAACTCTCTTTTTTCACGCACCTCAACTAATTCCACGGAATACCTGCCACTTACAACCAGTAACAGGTAACCCTGTCCAAGAATCACCAAGTGTTTTTGTCTCCAATGGAATCCATTCTAAAAACTCTTATTCACATAAATCCTAGTCGGAATATCAAAAAAAAAAAAAAAAAAAAAAAACCCAACCCCAAAAAAAAAAAAAACCACCACCTAAACCATACTCCCCCCCCCCCAACAAAAACCCCCCCCCCCCCCCCCCCAAAAACACCACAACTCCAAAATAAAAGGAAAAATTCAGAATACCCATAACTTCAAATTCGATAATAGGGCAAATAAAGGTACCAGTTGATGAGGAAGACAGAGCACCATCGGTGGAAGCGGAAGGGCCAGTGGCATGGAGAACAAACCCAGAAGCAAGGAAGGCAGCGTGAACAGCAAACGTTAGCTTGTCGTGGGGATTACGAAAAGTGGGTCTTGCAGCCCGTATCACAGCCATAACAGATTGCTCCGTAGCCATTGTTATGGAATTGATGATGATCAGAAGAAGGAGAAAGAAGACTATGTTTTTGGCCTTTTGAACTCTGAGTATTTAGTGCTCGAGGAAGAAGAAAGGGGAATATATATACCGCACCGAATTCGCGCATCTTCGTTTTCAGATTTTTTTCTTTTTTTTGTTTAAAAAAAACGAAAATAATGAAATTAATTTAATTTTAACTTTTTTTCATGGGATATTATTTTGATGTTATTTAATTTTAATTTTTTTCAAAATCCGACTCAAAAGAGAACTCTTTAAAAAGAATTTAAAAGTAAATTATTTATAATTCTTATTTAAATTAGGAAAAGACTATCTCTAATCAGGAAAAAAGAAAGAAAATATTTACTCCAAAAAAATTACTGCAACTTTCTTTTATATTTATTCTTTCTTTTTAAAAAAGATTCTTAAATACTTTATATTTTGTATCAAAATAGTTTTTAAAAAAATAATGAAAAAGATTAATAGTAAAAAAGTAGAGTTTTTTTCTACTCCAATTCTCATATGGATAGAGGGATGCGAAATAGTTTAAATTTGTCGTTAAACTTTAAAAGAAAATTTATGTTCGAATAACACCAATATCATCTTCTTCGACACTAAAAATTTTCAATAAGCTCAATTCATCACCTTCAAACTTTAAACTATCTCAAATAGCAATTAAAATGAATAATTTGCACAATGAAATTAAACTTCCACCTATATTAGAACTACAATGACACGACTCATCCACTAATTCTTTAAAATGATCAATAACAATGTCAAAACTTCACATCACCTCTTGATGTTAGAACAAACCAAGAACACATTATTTATTTTATTTCTAAATTGTTTACAATTACAATAATATTGTAGTTGTCATGATAGAATTATAGTAAGAGTTTGTTTGAAAATTACCCTAGTAATTTGTTACATAAATAACCCAAATTGTTGATCGAAAATGGTACAAATAGAATATAATTTTTTTAGTTGATATAAAAAATAAGATTAAAAGAACAATATTAAGAAAATAGACTCCATGAACATAAAAATTTATCGATTGGCTTTGTTGACACCAAATTTTGACAAGCTTATAGCCCATTTTAGAGTGTTATTTAATTAAAATAGGTATTTTTATTTATATTCAATTTAATTCAAATATTTGTGTATTTCTAACATTCTTTATTATTATTTTTTGATGTTATATAAATTTTCTTTCATATAATTTGTACGTACGTAATTATGTAATATTTTCATAATTATCAAAAGATTATATTCTTGTTTATTTTTACAAATTATTTTCAAAATTAAGTAGTTCAAAATTGAGCTAATTACTTCGCTTAGTCAATTCTAAAGAAGTTCATTAATTGATCTATTTTAATTCATCGAGTATTTAAATTTAATATTTCATTTTCCCGACTTCATATGTCCCCTCCTTTTTCCTTTTTCCCTTTTTACTTATTACTTCAACTTTTTTTTTTTTAACTAACTTTTTTATTGTATTCTCACCTTCTCCCTCACCTCACTTCTCCATCTCTTCCTCTCTCCTCTCCAATGGCCCTCCATCATTTTTCCATCAAAAACCCACCTACCCTTTCCTCTCCTCTCCTCTCCTCCATTTTTCAACCACCAAACAGTCCTCAAATTACCCCTCAAATGCCAAAAAAATCAGCAGCAAAACTCATCCTTCTCCTCTCTAAAATCACCACTCGAAAATGCCGGAGAACACACCCAAAATCTGACTATAAATGCACCAAAGAAGCCTCTGTTTCAGCTGAAATTCGCCTAAATCATGACCAAAACACAGCCCCAAAACCATTCAAACGCGCTGAAAAATCAGCACTTTATCACTTTTGTTTTAATTTCTCGTTTCACCATTTCGCACACTAATGTATTTGTTACTGTTTAACATATTTTTGGGTTGCTCTTGTTTTTATTTTCTTCTTTGATGTTGTATTTTTTTTTATCTCTATCATTATTGTATTTGTTCTTGTTTTTTTCACTGTCTATTATTGTTTGTGGACTGGTTTAATTTTTTTTTTAAAGAAATATAAATAAATAAATAAATAAAATGAGTTATGTACTATCGTTTAGTTAGTGACTGCCCCAATCTAAAATCTTCTTTGCTCTTTGCTACTTTACATTATTTTTATTAGTTTTAGACTTGCTTTATTTGGTTGACGTTGTTTTATGCGTTGTTATTATTTGTTAAATTTGGCCGAGGAAAAATCTATTTGTAAGATTTCGAGGTCTCCCCATTTAAAAAGACGAAAAAATTTAGTGTAGATTAATGTTTCTTACATGTCAAGATTCAAATTTTTTTTCAAGTTCATGCATATATTATTTATTAAAAGTGGTCGATGAAAGATCTATCCATTGGATTTCGAAGTCTCCCTATTCAAAAAGATGGAGAAATTTAGTTTAGACAAATGTTTATTATATTTTAAGATTCAAAGATTAGTCAAGTTCATTATTTGTTAAACCTGGCCGAGGAAAAATCTATGCATCGGATTTTGAGGCCTCCCCATTTAAAAAGACGGAAAATTTTAGTTTAAAATAATATTTGTTATATTGCTAAAATTTCATGTCCCCAACTCTATAATTGGTTGTTGTGTGTTTTATTTTATTTTCTTATGACTACAAGTTTTAAGTTGGTCTCAATTATTGGTTGTTGTTATACCTTAATTAATAATTTTCTTACATTTCTTTATCATTATTGTGTTCTTTATCATAATTATTATTTTTTTCTCTTTATAGATTGACATAATTGTTGTTTCTTTTGCTTTATTGATTGACATAATTGTTGGTTCTTTTTCTTTATTGATTGTCATAAATATGTTTCTTCTACTTTATTGATTGATATAATTAGGTTGCTATCATTATTTAATAATGTTGTTTATTTCCTGATTATCATACTTGTATTATATTGTGTATTTCTTCCTCAATTTAAAACAAAAATGAGTTCAGTCGGGACCCACAGTTGTGGATTCTAAAGGGTGCTAATACTTTCCCTTCGGAATAACTTGAATCCTTACTCAGAATTTTTGGTTCGCAGACTATTTTGTAATAATTAATTGATTTCTTAATTATCCTTAAAATTAGATGGCCGACTCCAAAATTAAATTATTTTTTCCTATTTAAATTCGTTTTATTCTTAAATAATTTTTTATTGAGTTGCCACGACATTGCGCCTTTGATAGGCTTTAGACTACCAACCTCGTTTAACCACCCTGAGATAGACAATTGCAATAACAATCCCTTAATGATCCTAATTTTCATTATTCGAATGATGGGTGTCTAATAAATATTTTCTCTTATCGTAATTTTTTTTTACTGGCAAATAAAATTAGAAACATCACATTATATAAAACAATATTGATGAAAATCACTTCATTTAAATTCATTTCAACTTAGTACCATATAAAATAAACATAAAATTGAAGCTACTCTGAGAAGACTAAACATCTAGAAGATTGCAAGAAAGTATACGACCTAAAAATAACATACAAAACCAAACAAAAAAAAACCAACTAATTGATGATATCATCATGTAGATACTCTTTGTAAAACACCTATATTTTTATTTAACTTTTATACAACAAAAATTCCAAAATCTTTACAATTTTCTACCCAAAGGGGGTTGTAATAAGTTTTCTAATATCCACTTAAATTATCACACTTGTGATGATGAAACACTAGGAGAACTAGGTTGCACATTATTATTCTTCCTTCTAGTTGCTCTAATATAACAAAATATTGCCACAAAAAATGTTGTTGCTAATCCTCCAAGAATAACTCCACCTCCAAAAATTGACTCAATTGAATGATGATGATTGTGTTTATCAATCTTGATTTCATCATCATGATCTTGATTAACTTCACTAATACTCTCTTGTTGGTGTGGAGAACCAACTAATACTTCTTTGGGAATAATAATATTATTATTATTATTAATTCCCTTTTCTTCTTCTTGATTGTGTTTTCCAAGTTTTCTAATAGAAGGTGATGGACTAGAAGAAGGGGAATTTTCAAGATTTATTGAATTTTCATTAGCCATGGCTAATGACACAAATGATTGTGTTAATATCAAGAAAAGAAGAAGAAGAAATTTAGCCATAATTGTGTATTGATCTTGAAATCTTGATGATTTTTTTTGCTTGTTGATCTTTAAGGCCATGTGTTGATGAACTTATTTATATAGATCTCATAATTATTACCATGTGGTTGGATGGAAAGTTCCATTTGTCTTTTATTATATAGTTTTTGTTTAAGAATAATTTAATTGTTGTTATGAAATTGTCTGCGAAGTAGGGAAAATCAAAGAAGATGCACGTGAAACATATAAAATATTTGGAATACCAACTGGATTAATTAATGAAGGGAACATGATGTTTCTTTGTAATGTTTGTGATGCATTTATTTTGAAATATTTTTAGGATATGATGGTTGATTGTTCGTGTATGTTATTACAGTTAATTGATTTTTTGATTCGTGAGTAAATTTATTTTAAGTATAAAGCAGTAAAAAGAAATATAAAGACATGAATGTCGATAGCTTATAAAGGAATGTTGAGTTTATTTGTGCATGTCTCGATAATTTCATTAATATTTGTTGATGTTCTATCAAAGTAGATATTGAGTAATTATGCTAGACAACTTCTTTTATTGAAATTTGAATCTCAATCTCCCAATTAATTTTCATTCATTTGATGTTATAGTTGACTATTAGACCACACAAAACAATCATAACAACAACATATTGAGTTTAATTTCACGAGGGGGGTCTGAAGAGCATAAAATGTACGTAGACCTTAATTACCACTACCTCATAGAGATCGAAAGGCTATTTCCGGAAGACCTTCAACCCAAATATATCGACTCCAAAAAAGAAAATACTAGATACAAAAACAACTATAGTAGAAAGCAATTGAAAACTCATAAATACAATATAAGCAACAAAATAAATAACGTCCAATAATAGCACAATATATAATGACACGACTATACCACTCCTATAATTCTACTATATCATAAGGCAATATATTATCAAACCTCTACTAAGTTTACTAGCCTTCTACCCTCGTACACGACTATTAATCCACGCTCCTAAATAGTTTTATTCTGAAATATTATTCAAGGTGTGGTTAGTTTAATGGATGCTACAAACTTCAATATAAGTATAGTTGAATCTTTTGTTGGGGAGTGTGGCCTTCCCTAGTTAGTTTTTTCAATTGACATCTTCCTAACAGCTATGTCTGATAGTTAAAATTAATAATTTGACAGTTGTAGTCTAGAGAATGCAGAAAGAAACTGAGATGAAGGTTCTACATTAAACATTAATGAATGATCAATTATGTTGTAACATCCCTAACCTAGGGGTTCTTGTTTCAAGGTAAAGACTTTAGCTTCCATTTATAGCCAGTGTTGTATACTCTCTTTCAAATAATACTTTACTGTGTTTAATACTCCCTCCATTTCCATAAAGGGGAAGGAGGGGACACTGGACGAGATCTATCAGCAGCGAATTTTCCATACAAATAGAGGCACCTATCAAAAAGATACTTCGAAGGCTTCGGGATCGAAGTCTCATTAGCCGAAGAAGACCCTGACCAATCCACGTGGCCTGCTTGACAAATGGCAGCGACGGAGACATCGTAAATTTGGTCCGCGGGCATCACGATAAGTCCTCTATCCTACTACAGGTGCTGCGACAACCTTTACCAAGTCCGAACAATTGTCGACCACCAGAATATATGTTATTTCACAATATTAATGCATAAATTTCACTCTTTTTCCTATTTTGTCCTTGATAGTTAATGACTTTGAAATATATACTCTTTGGCCAACTAAAAAGACAATTACTATTAAATAAGGGCAAAATGGTAAACTCACATTTTTCCTTAATGCAAATGTCATCCCAAAAGATGACATGTAAAAGGGAACAAAGGGAGTAGGAGAGAGTCTCTCCGTCCATCTTTATTTGTCCTCTACATTATTTTTGGATATCCAACAAGATTTGTCCAACATATAAATCAAGAGATAATTTTACACTTACTTTCTAATTTACACTTAATGATAGTTATTTTCCTATTATATTTTTCAAGACATCGTATTTATTACTCCCTCCATTCACTTTTACTTGTTACTATTTCACTTATCAAGGTCAAACTATATGAACTTTGACCAACATTTTAAAATATATTTTTTCATAATATTAGCATGAGAAAGATTGCATCTTATAACATTTTTCATATAGTTTTCAACCATCTAAATTTTTAGATTTTAAATATTAAATTTAGCTACTTCAATTTATCTTTGAACTATAGTCAAGTTGACCTGGAAAAGTGAAACATTGACAAGTAAATGTAAACGGGAGTATATTCAAAGGGTAATTTGGTAAAACTATCCCTTTCATTTACTAATTCTTAATCCCTATGCTCATTTACTAATTTTTAATCCATGTGCTAAGTTAATAGGGGACAAATAAAATTAACGAAGAGAATAATACTTGTCCATTTTATAAAATCAAGATATAATTTTATTATTAATTTCTTATTATCCTTATCATTAATTATAATTATTTTTCTATTACATTTTTCAAGACATTATATTTATTATATTCAAAGTGTAATTTGGTAAAATTATTCATATTATTTATTGCTTCTTAATCTCTTTGTCAAATCAATAATAGACAACTATTATTGGACGATGGGAATAACTTGTTCGATCAAATTTTTAACAAAGCTAAAAGGTGTTTTATTTGTAAGATAAAAAGTATCTATTAAAAAAAAAGTTGAAATGCTTAGTTAAAACTTTACAAACACACACAAAAAAAGTACTTTTGAGTAATCACGTTTTATAAAATAAAAATATATTCTTGGATTATCATTTACTCAATAATTCAATATTAAAAAATTGAAACCAAATTAATAATTCAATAATTTTTTTTATAAAATCATTAAAAAATTGATAACTCGATAACCCAATAATATTGAATTAATAACATTTTATCAGATCGATTTTTGCACACATCTAATTCAGTATGGTAAAATTTAGATCTCAAGTCACATTTATACGAAAAGAAATTTATGTATAATACATAACACATTGTATCTATTAATTTAGTGTAAGCATTGAATGCAGATAATTTTTTTTGAAGGTTTAAGATCAATCAATTTTCAACATGAAATCACGAAAATTGAGTAGCTAATAACCTAATAATGAAAACATCCAACATTAGTAGATATAATAGAATCAAGAATCAAAGAATATTTGCTGATTGTTCATTTCCTCGACCAAAAACATAAATTGATAGACATCATGTCTTTTAAAACACAGCAAAGACTCGATGAATATCCAAACAAGAATCAAATCACAATCTAATTTAATTAAATAATGATTTCTCTAGTCTCATTGTCAATATACTATATCTCATATGATGTTCTGGAAGTGAATTTATGATTTAAAAAGTCTATAGATTTAAAATTTTAGCGTTTGAAGTCACTAAAATCTAAATCAATACATAAATTTACATAAACTTCTCAAAAGAAATACATAATTTAAATTAAAATTATTAAATTCTGTCGAACTGATGAGTAGATTCATCCCTTGTCAAAATATTTCACTATTTTGATGATTGTTTATTTAATATTGAAACAGTGTATCGGACAAATCTTTAAGGTGTGATAATTAAGAGACATAGCAAGCAATTTATAACATTTTTAGTCAAGGAAAGAATAGTTTGAACCCTTTGTTTATGGATCCATCTAATGGGAAACACACTACGTACAAAATAAAGGAATGGACTGAAGATGCCATAATAATTTCTTAATATTAACTACTTGTTGCATGTCTCAACACTGTCTCATCTGAAAAACTTATTGCATGTATATATATATATATATATAATAGGATGTGGCTTCGATTCAAATTGTGTATTTTTTTTTAACAAAAATCATCTTATATGAATGCTAATTATTTTTGTTGAAGACTTAATTATGCACATAGCAAAATTAGTGAACATGGACGACTTTCATAATGCATCTTATGATAACCTATCAAGTATACCAAAATTTGGTGAAATGAACTAAGCCAAAAATTGGAATTAAATGATTAATTCATGATTAATAGGTTGAGCTGATAATTAAAGCTTACAGCTGACAAATTATATCAAAAAGGAAGCAAAGTGGATCCTTCATTGCACCAACCCAATTTTAATAAAGGAAAATTAGACCAAATATCCTTATTAAATCCCCTATATTTTATCTCTAAAATCTTTTATCTAGTATCAATTTTTTTTTTAAAAAAAAAAATTTAGCATCGATTTTGGGGCTTGATATTTTTGTAACAAGGGTCTTCCGAAAATAATTTCTCTATCTTGATGAGATAGTGGTGAGGTCTGCGTATATCTTACCTTTCTTAGATCCCATTTGTGAAATTTCACTAGGTATATTATTGTTGTTGTTTTAATTTAGCATCGGTCTATTAAGCATTTGTAATACTTTTTGTTGTGTTTAACATTCTTGGATAAATAATGAATAACAACTAATAAGAAAATATTTAGCAACAACAAAAAAAGGGTTATTAATGCTCAAAGGGACACTTTGATCCTCTTCTAATACTTGAATTAGTAGAAGATTAGTCTCTCTTTCCCTTTTTTATTGTCATTTTTGACTTTTCAAAATCAATTTAACTAACTTTCCAAGTTAAATTAGATTACGTTTAATTCAACAATTTAAAATAAAAAAAATAGATATTTCAAATCTATACAAAAAGTACTATAAATTATAATTTCATATCAATTTTAATAAAAAATATAACTTAAATACAATGTTAATCAATGTTGATGTTGTTTCTTAGAAAGTTAATCTGATTAACTTTCAAAACTAAATTAGACTACATTAATATGATATTTAAAAACAAAAAAAATTAAGATATTTGAACTATACAAAAAGTACAAATTCATATAATAAAAAACTATGACAACTAAAAAAGAACACAGGACTATCGAGGAATTAGGGAGAGAGAGAAAAAATAATTTATGCACCAGCCGGGTCACGAACCCGGGTCTGTACCGTGGAAGAGTAATATTCTACCAGTAGAACACTGGTGCTACTTGTTAATAAGTTCTCAGCCGTAGCTAATTATCTGATTTCATATTCGCAAAATCCATTATCACCATAAAGGGGGAGAAGTGGCAGAAGATGCCGGAAGGAGTGCAGTTAAACGGCGAATCGACTGTTTTGAAGGCCGGAAGAAGTGCAGTTAAACGGTGAATCGACTGTTTTGAAGCTCTGTTTCCAGGTGAACTTTATACCTCTCTTTCTTATTCGCTTCCTTAATCTGTTTCCGGTTTTTGTTTACTTTTTTTTTTAATGTCTGGAATGTTCTTATTGTCCTTTAATAATCAAAATAAAAAAAGCCCTTTGCATTGCTTTAATTGGTAGAATTACATAACTGATGCAAATAATCTGAGATTGAAGCTCAGCTGTTTGATATTAAGATATACATGGAGATAATATCTCAGATAGTTACTCAACTTAGCGTAATTCGTTTTTATGTTTTGGATTTGCGGTAATGGAGTCAGACTAGTATGGATTTGCACTGAGAAGGACCCGTTCGGGGATGGCAGGAGCAGCCTCATGCACTGTACCATATCCTTTGGTAGTAACTGGGGTGAATTGCTATTGGAAATGGAAAAGCATCTTTCTTATGTAATTACTGGGGAAAATAGTTAATGATAAAGAATTAAATCTTGTTTATTTGAGCCAAAGTAACTCTTTACGAGGTCTGATCGATGTGGAGAAAATAGGAATCCTAAATTAATGATTTAAAGGGTGGTGGCATTGGTGGGGGTGGTGTTGTTGGTTGTAATTTAAATGCTTATATACATAGTGTATCAATTTAAACGTTCTAAATTGCATTCTATAGCCATGTTCCATCATGAAGTTTTGGATCTTCTGTTTACAGGAAGAAAATGTCTCTTCTCGGTTCATCATTCATAGTTTCGGTGCCCCATCAGAGTGTCTCTTCGTCCCACACAATTTCAGGGGAATCCCAACTCTTCCTCTCAACCAACTTCTCTTCCCTTAATCTAACAACCACCACCACAATAACCAATGTTCCTTACAGAAGGTCAATAATTAGGATGGGTGGTGGTCCAAGAACGTATCCCGGAGGTGTTTCAAAGTGGCAGTGGAAGCGTATGCAAGCCAAGAAATCTAAGCAGCTCCTTAAGGCCCGATTGGCTCGGGAACGCCAAATATACGAGATGAGAAAGCGGGCTGAGCTGAAAGCTTCTGTCTCTGAGCTTGAGAGGCCTTGGGAAGTGGTTGAAAAGGCACCTACTTTATTCTCTGTGGGTGCTGATGAGCATTTGAGAGTCTTGGCAGATCGGTTTCAAAAGCCTGGAGGGTTTGATATGTGGTCTGACAAAGATGGGCCAGAATTGTTCAAGTCTGAAGATGGATTACCCTCTGCAAGATTTTTCCCCAAGGGAGTTGTTCATAGCATTAAACCCTATGGAAACATTGAGAATGCTGTTGGTGGTTTTGATGAGTCCTCGAATTTGGGGTCAGATTCTCAAAGAGAAAGTGATAGGAAGGTAAGGATGAAGGGTAATAGACACGAACAAAAAAATTCAACAAAACTAAGAACTGTATCCAATAGAGAAGGAAAGGAAGGTTTAGTTTCTAATAAAGTGTCAAAAGATGGTGACAATCACACGGGCATGCAAAATAAGTTCAGGAAGAGCACAAATCAGAGGAAGTTATCTGGCCATGCTGAAAGATTTAATTCAGCGGAAGCTGGGACGTCGATGTCTAGAGTAAAGAATAAGGTTCATAGACCAGCTGATAGTGATGAAGAGCATGGAAGGTTTAATCTGGTAGACATGTTTGATGATTTAGATTCTCCAGTGTTTGAACTGAGTTTGCAAAACGATGGAAGTTACGAGCTTCAACCAGACAATTAAGAGTTCTGATGTATACAAGCTCAAATTTGGTAGCAAGAATGTGTAAATCATCTTTGTTCATATGTATACTTTTACATCTTTCAACTATTCACTGACTAAATTTACATCGGGAACTAATAAGAACTATTGGTTCAGCTTGTGAAGCTTTTGTAGGATTCAAAAGGATTTACAACTTATCTTGAATTTGATCTTACAATTGCTTATGATTGCCTGCAGAATCCTTGATTACTATCCCTGCCTCTCCCTCAAGGTTGTGAGGAGGGAAGAAATAGTTTGCTACTTTTGTATCTTCTTCTGCTATTGGTTTCAAGCAATTCGAGCTTGTTGTGAACCTTCCATTTAGTGAGTGGTATTCCAGATCCAGGCTTTCCGATTTGAGATTGGGGACCCCCCATGCATTTTGGGTAAGTGAGTATCGATATATAACAGTTTACTTTCAGATGACTTCATGTTATTTTCTGTTTGAAGTATATATGATTTTTGTTAACTAGGAAGTTCTTCAATTTGTTTGTTTGAGTGCTGAAATGATAATTTCAACTTTTCTTGTCTATTGTCGAGGTTGTTTGGTTTAAAACCAGCTGAATATCGAATTGCATAACTCATTGGTTCACAGTATGTGGACGCGGAAGAAGTATGCTATATGCAGTGCTATTTTACCAGTCAACAAATCACTAGTCTCTTGGTTCCGTGATCGTTTCTTGTTTTACCAAATAGCGATATGTACAAGAACCAAACTTAAAGTAAGTTGGCAGTGGACTGGACACCAAAGCCAAACACTATGTTACCATCTCATCCTCCTCATAACTAGTTATAACTAGTCTATATAACTTTCTTTCTAATTTTGAATTGCTTAGTCCTCTACACACTACATCCAGGATACTTGTCTAACTATCATTGCTGCTGACCTCTGAATACCTTGAAAAATCTGTAGTATTTCTTTTCTGCCAGACCCAAAAAAGCCATCTAGCAAGAACTGTTTTATGTAGTTCAACTTCTGACCTCTTCCTTGCATTACAATCTCAACCATGTCATTCCTCCTGCCAGTTTAATACCGGCTTGTGTATCCCCTGCCATAGTAGCAACTTATTCTAGACTTCAGCAGTCACAGAACAGTTTGAACAAAGAGTCTATAGTCTCTGGTTCTGTGTTGCAGATTGGGGTTACTAAAACATCAGTGATCCCCCATTTTGCAAGTCTGTCACTTGTAACTTGTTAATAATCTTCTATGTGCTGCTAGGTTAAGAAACAACTAGTCACAAGTTGTTAAAAACCAATTTACTTCGGGTAACTTTTAGGAATTCCCCTCTCATCACTTGATATAGCTTTCTTGATTGAGGAGGAAGGCCACTCTAGCCATTGATTCATACAATCCTGTATCTTCAATGTATAGTCTGTTTTGATGATTTTCTGAACCACTCAAGATGCTTGCAATGGTTTAGTTTCAATTATTAGGCCTCTCTATCCATAGCACTCATGGACCCATTGTATCCAAAGTTGATCCTCCTCCTTGCATAGGTTCCATAACAGGTTGCATATGGCTGCCTTGTTCCATGTATAGACATTCAACACATTGAACCCTGCTGCATCCCAGGACAACAAACTTTATCTCATGGTAACAATGCGTTCCTTGACGTTTCAATACCTCTTTTCCAAAGAAATCTTCTACGTGTATCTGCAAGGGTGACCAAGTTGGTCGAGCAGGGGATCTCCCGAATAGGGGCTCTCAATTTTGGGAGTTTCACCCCCTATTTGGGCTAGCATGCTTTCTTGGTCGAGTTTATCACGGGGCTTGCCTAGTGCGATTTATTTTTCCCATACACTAGAGCAAGGTTCCCTTTTCATCAGAAAAGGAGAACTTCTAAATGTTGTTTCTATCAATTCCAGTATGCTCTTTTAGTAGCACAAAAACATGACCACTTAGTTTTATAGTAAAGAACACTTTCTTGAGCAGCTATAGCCTTCTAGGTAGGATAGGTGCTTTGCAATCCAGGAGTTGATTTTACCAATCATTTTCTGGTAGAGATTGACACTGGACAATGGATATTCTTTTACTACTCAAAGTACTCCCAAGTACATGATAGGGAGTTCTCCCTCATCAACCCCCAGCACCTCTATAACATTAGGTTTTAGCCTAACTTACACCCTAAAAGCTAGCTCAAAGGAAGGAGGACTGTCCAAGCCTTATAAGTAGTTTATCCATGTCATTAACCACCTGGTACTTTTGTCATTCTTCATAAACTCTAATATGTGTTGCAACACTATCTGACCAAGGCCTCCAAAATAGATAAGGTTTTCAACGGCAACAACAACATACCAGTGTAATCTCACAAGTGGGGACTGACGAGGGTAAGATATACATAGATTTTACCCCCTATCCAATCTTTGTAGGGTACAGAAGTTGTTTTCAATAGATCCTCTGCTCAAAAGAAAACAAATCAACAGAGATAAGATGTTATTTTGTTGGCTATTTTTACCGCTAATCCTAGGTAATTTTTCATTTCTATCTTGACTTAGAGACTTTATAGGTAAGGACAATTGTCCCATTCTCATCTTCTTGTTAGGAAAATGCCCCATTCTTTACCTAGACCCCTAATGGCCACAAATCTCTCTTTAATATCTTGGGTTATTTGATCGCTGATTAGAGTTAGGTAGGCATTAGTAATATAAAGATTAATTACGAGTGAATCTATTATTTTTTATGTCGGGATTAAGGTTTTAGTTATTTATGTATTAATTATTCTATCATGTATAAAATAATATATAGATTCTCTTATAACTTATACTAGTATTAGCTATGCGGATTTTTAAAGTGCAAATCAGGCGCCATGTTAGATATGTTGAATTTCATATATAGCAAAAGAACGCTACCAAACAACGTATTACGTATTTTTAAGATATAAATAACTTAGTTCATAATCAATTATCGAAGACATGAATATGGACCGGCCGTAGTCTACTTGACATAAAAGAAAATAATTTTAAGGATTTGATTCTTGATATGACGAGCAAAGATTTCTAGAAGTAGTATCTTGCTTGGAAAAAAAAAAGCCAAGTTTATAACTTCAATTAAGGAAAATTTACAAGAATCACAACCCTCAGGGGTTGGCCTGGTGGTAATTGATTTGATCCTGGGGTTTGCTCCCTTTCAAGGTCTCAAGTTCAAACTACACTGGATGCAAACAATTTCTAAGGGAAATCGAACCACAGTATAACTTGAATTAATCGTGGTGCACTTGCGGAAAACTCCTTATCGAGGCTCTGTGCACTCTCGGGATAAGTCGGTTCTCAAAAAAACTTGAACACCCGATGCAAATCAAAAAATTTTTTTTTACAGGAATCACATACTATATTTCATTAATTTCAAATATTCCTTACTTTTTTTATAAATTTCTAAAATCTCTTTTTTCCGTAAACACCTAATACACTCCATCTTTTTTCCCACAAAATCCTCTTTTTTCAGCTAAAATTTAGTCCCTCGTTGCATTATCTCCTTCATCGAACACCT
>JAPFFP010000113.1:5164904-5191749 GCA_026153255.1 Solanum medicagineum | reverse complement strand
TATTAAAAAAATTGACATGGAAAAATATTTTTTGTATATTATGTAAATATGAACCCACATATAAATAAAATTTAAAAAATTGACATGATAAATTTATTGACTTTTTGTTATTATGCAAATATGAATCCGCAAATAAATAAAATTTATAAGCTAATTTATTTTAATATATTTACTAGTACAAAATTATAAATATAAAACATAAAATTAAGAAAATAAAAAAATGTAAAGAAGATTTAGGGATATTTTTGTTTTTTACATCTCTAATTGTATTTAATATAAGGTATTAGCTAATACCATCAATATTAGTTAATACCATGCATGGTGTATTAACTAATACATCAATTAGTTATATACAGACATAGAACCACACATAATGCATAGATTATTTTGTCTAATACCTCCTATCAAACGACCCCTAAGAGTTTTAAGAAGAAAAAAAAGAAACATTTTTAAAACTTATAATCTAAAATAAGTCATAAATGTTTACGTAGATGGTTAAAATGAGCATGTGTATGCAAGTTGCTTTATTATATGTAATTGAAGAAACTTATGAGTTTGTGTTAATTTGAATGTAACAGCAATTGAGTTCAGTGAGAGGTTAAGTTACTTTGGAATAGCCACAAGTTTGATCATATACCTAACAAAGGTCATTCATCAAGACCTTAAAACTGCAGCAAAAAGTGTTAATTACTGGACAGGAGTTACTACTTTGATGCCACTGCTAGGAGGCTTTGTTGCTGATGCATATTTAGGCAGATTTTACACAGTTCTTGCTTCAACTATTGTCTACCTCCTGGTAATTATTACTTTTTTTTTATCGTACTCTTCAAAAAAATCAACACGGTCTATGTAGGATTCTCCAAAAGTAAATAAACTATATTGCTCGAGCTCTTCAAAAAAGTCTACACGGTGATATTGGATTCTCCAAAAGTGATATACTTCTAGAGAATCTTAAACAGTGAAAATGAAGAGTTCGCGCGGCTTAGTTTATAGATACCAAATAGATAACAATAAAATGTTAGTCGGACTAGTGACGTAAGATTTGGTCTTCCTTTCTTGGTACTTTCATCTTTACGGTCTTTTATTCCTCCATTAATAAAAGTCCACTCAAAAAACTTGATTGTTACTTTCTCTGATATATTTTACATGACAATCTTTCATATTTAGTCTATTAAGGGAAAATGACACCTTTCTACTCTTAGAAACTTTTAGATTTTGAACTTCTATATTTACCCTTGAATGGCGTGCTCTTATAAGCACATATGTCATCACATGTTTAAAGCCATAAGTTCTAAGGGTAGTTTTGATATATGTCAGAAGTTCTTGAACTTCGTCTTCACTCAAACACTGTCATATAAAATGAAAAAGAAGTAAAACATTTTATATTTAAAGATATGGGGAACTACCTTTTCTAGTTAACCTACTTAACAAACTTTTTGATCAAATTATGACTTCATCACAACAACGATATACCTAGTGAAATCCACAAGTGGGGTCTGGGGAGAGTAAAATGTACACAGACCTTATATTACCTCACAGATATAGAGAGATTGTTTCCAGAAGACCCACAACTCAAATTATAACTTCATTATAGACAGAAATAGTACTAATAGGTCAACCAGTTCATCATTTACCTATGGAACAACTAAAATAATCTCATTTATGTGTGATTTGTCAAACAGGGCTTGCTTCTCTTGACAATGTCTAGTATGGTACCAAGCTTGAAGCCCTGTGGTAGTGACTTCTGTCAAGAACCAAGAAAGGTTCATGTGGTGGTCTTTTTCTTTGCTATCTACTTGATCTCAATTGGGACTGGTGGCCACAAGCCATCTTTAGAGAGTTTTGGAGCTGATCAATTTGATGATGATCATCCACAAGAAAAAAGGAAGAAAATGTCATTCTTCAATTGGTGGAGTTTTGGACTTTGCTCTGGTGTACTACTTGGTGTCACTCTGATTGTTTATATACAAGATCATGTTAGTTGGGCTGTGGCAGACTTGATTCTTACACTAGTTATGGCTGCTAGTTTGGTCATATTCTGTGTAGGCAGACGATTCTATCGTTATCGAAAAGTTACTGAAAGTCCCTTGACAACAATGTTACAAGTTCTTGTTGCTGCAATCAAGAAAAGAAATCTTTCACATCCTTCTAGTCCTGCTTATCTACATGAAACTTATAAGTTGGAAACTAACAGGAGGAAGTTATGTCATACCAAAGGCCTCAAGTAAGATTTCATTCCTAGTCGTTTTTTTTCTTTTCATTACTGTTTTGATTTGATGAACTTGAGTCGAGGGTCCTTCAGAAACAGTCTCCCTACATATACAAGGTAGGGGTAAGGTCTGCGTATGTTGTACCTTCTCAGGACCCCACTTGTGGATTTCAATGGATATGTTGTTGTAGTCGTAATGAAAGCATTTATGCCAATCTACTTGTAGGTTTCTTGATAAAGCTGCAATCTTTGATGAGACACAAGATTCAATAGACCAGAAACAGAATCCATGGAAACTTGCAACTGTGACAAAGGTGGAAGAATTGAAGTTACTTATCAACATGATCCCCATATGGCTAACCACATTACCATTTGGCATTTGCATAGCACAATCTTCAACATTTTTCATCAAACAAGGGGCGACACTTAACCGAAAGATCACTCATGATTTTGATATCCCACCGGCTTCAATGTATGCTGTCGGAGCTATTGGCATGATAGCAACTGTCATTATCTATGACAAAATCCTCGTACCTCTCCTAAGACGAGCAACAGGAAACGAGAGAGGCATTAGCATTCTTCAAAGGATCGGTATTGGCATGATCTTCTCGATTACATCTATGATTGTTGCAGCATTAGTTGAGAGAAAAAGACTAAAAATAGTTCAAGGAAATCTACTTGAGGGTTCAATGTCGATGAGCGTGTTCTGGCTAGCCCCTCAATTTCTTATCGTTGGTATAGGAGATGGATTCGCGCTAGTAGGATTACAAGAGTACTTCTATGATCAAGTACCTGATACGATGAGAAGTTTAGGCATTGCATTTTACCTAAGTGTAATTGGTGCTTCAAATTTCTTAAGCAGCATATTGATCACAATTGTGGATCATGTGACTGAAAAAAGTGGCAAAAGTTGGTTTGGAAAAGATCTAAATAGTAGCAGATTGGATTATTTCTACTGCTTGTTAGCTACCATAACAGCAATGAACTTGTGCATCTATGTTGTTGTTGCAAGGAGCTATTCCTACAAGAATGTGCAAGGTAGGACTGCAGATGTGGCTAATTGCTGCGATGCCGATGGCTTAGAAGATTGATCAATATATAGTAAATTACTTATTAATTTAGTATAGTCATCAAGCTAAGAAAGCAAATTTACTCTCTAATCATATTTGATATGTATATTTGTTCCTTAGTACTACTCATATTTTGGCAAAAGGAGTCCTGTTTGGTGGGCTGAAATTTTCCAATCACTCTGGCTAAGGCCCAGACAATATGGGCTGAATTATTTATTCTAGTTGACCCCTATCTTGTAATGGGCTAGTCACCAAAGAATGGCCTAAGTAAAAGGACTTAGATCTTGGGATATTAGTACCCAAATAAAGGTAACTTCAAACAAAGATATTTTTCCTCTGTTATTCCTCTTCCTCCTTCTAAATCATAGTACAATAATTTCAAACTCATAATAGTTGATGAACAGAGGATTCGTAAACAGACAGGCTTGACATTCCTTAGAAAGCGGAAAAGAGAGGATTTGCAAGAAAAAGTCGAATAGACTGACCTACGAGCAAAAGTCTTGGAAGAGTGAGCGCATGGGGCACCTGTCCTCTTTCAAAAGAAAGAAGTTTTGGAGAGGTGGAGTATACATTATTGTATAAAAATATATATTTGTTATCTATTATTTTGATAGGCGACTATTTATGTCAATTTCTTTATTGAGAAAAAACTAAGCAGGAAATAAAACACAAACATGCTAACAACGAATATATATTATCTATTTCTTGTTAACCTATTCTTTGGAATCTACAAGTCAATTACTTCATTATAGAATCTCAGTAGATTTTTATGAGTCAACAAGATCCTAATCTAATAAAAGAAAATACTTAGGGTTGGCTTCTACTTGATATCCCTTTTCAATTTGGACTTAATAGATCGTACAAGCTAATACATTTTTTGTAGTAAATGTAATAAGTTTTGAATTGTAATCTCTTAGAAGCATTTGTTAAGGTTGAAACATGGGAAATTTACGTAGATATACTAGACTAAGAAAATATTTATCATTTATAGGAATAAAAAATTATTTTCACTAAAATAGTTATAATATATTTATATTGAATGCATGATACACTTTTAATACAAGTGCAGATTTATCATAGTATTGTTATATATTTCTACATATGATAACAAATAAAAAGTATCGCTAAAATCAGTAACTATTTATTAAAACGGATCTACTTAAGTAATTTTCGTTGAAATATTTTCTAAGTTTGTCATTCTTATTTTCAAGTTAAGGGCAGCAACAATTTAGGATTGTTGTAAAAGGGTTTAGAAGTAAGCCCTTTGGATTGTGGTAAATTCACTTTGGCTTGATATTTTAGTGAAGTTGAGTTGAAATTATAAAAGGATGTAAACTGTGGATTTGACATCCATCAAATGATTTTCTTTGTATAAATATTTTGTGCAATTCTTTCTTCTTTTTTTTTTTTCCTTTCTTAAGATTAGAAATTAAATTGAAATGCTAAGTGAAATAATATCTACACTATTCCATAAAATAAAAAAAACCTAATAAAAATATGAGTAAGATTGTATCAACCTTTCTTAAGATGGGAAGTCCACATCGGCAAACACAAGAGAGATGTTGTGTATATAAATAAACAGGTCTTACCTACTAGTGACACGTTTTAAAGTCATGCGAACCTAGTCCCAACATAGAGAATATTCCTACTGGGTTAGGTCATTATAGATGGTATTGAAGTTACTCTTATGTCATCCTTGTCAATGAGGGTCGGAGTTCAACTAAGTTTAAGCGAATCCCGATAAGGTGGGGCAAACCTCAATGCTGAGTGTAGGTGAATCCCATATGGTGGAGCAAATCTTAACAAGGACGTTGAGTCCATAGACGGGTGTATATAACAACTTATCTTAAGATGAAAAGTCTCATATCAGAAAAACACATGAGAGATATTAGATATATAAGTAAACAAATTTTGTCCACTAATGACACATTTTAAAGTCGTGTAGCTCTAGGACCAAAGTAGACAATATTGCTAGTGAGCTGGTCATTATAAAGATAAAAACTGATATATCAATCCAAATTTCGCTCTCCATTCTCATGCTTTTTATCTCTTTAGTTGTCAAGTCTCTTACTACTTTAGAAGTCAAGTCTCTCACTACAATAGAATGGTACAATAATCTATCCATAGCATAACAAAAACTTTCTAAGCAAATATTTATTGAAGATGGTCAATGGTTAGGTAGTGGAAAATTCAAAAACCTAACAAACCTAGGAATAGGACAAGATAGGTGGTGAGTAGGGTTAATAAAAGCATACATTTGGGCCTACAATCAGTCTTATTGTAGGCCATAATCCAGCTTGTAAAAAAACAAATTACACTCATTTGGGCTTCTTATGGATCCATGGACCTGTCCCAGTCACAATATTAACGTGTTGCCTTGACTTATGATCCGATAAATGTAATAATGTCACAAAGAATGATGTCGATGGCATGCCTATGATATTTATCTTAATCAATCAATGTGGTTTTTTTTCCTCTTATATAGTCAAAAGAAATACAACATATTATGTGACTTTTTGTACTTTGAATTCATGCATTTGGTTGAGAATTAAAGAGGGGGTAAGAAAGATGCATGGTACTAATTAGTTAACTAAATTGTAATTTTGTAGATTGTCATTTGATAAGATTTATTAGAGAAAATAATATATTTTCTCTGTTTCAACAAGAATGATTTTTCTGTTTAAAAAAGAATGATTTCTTTCCTTATTTGATAACATTTTAATTTCAACTTTTATGTGGCATATTTAAGATGACAAGATCAAAGGACATTTTAATACATTTGACATAACTTTAATTTAAAATTATAAAATTGAAAAATCTTTTGTATTTTCTTAAACTTTATATCAAGTCAAATTAGATTCTTCTTTTTTAAACGAAGGGAGTATGTATTTCCGAGTGAATTTAGGAGGGAGCAAAGGTGTTCATTCAAATATTTTGACAAAAAATTACGCCTTGTATGTATGTTTTCTTTTAAGTCCACTAAACACACTAGAGGTTCGCTTAATTGTTTAGAAAGTTTGCAATTTCTTTTGAGGTTCCAAGTTCTTAATTTCAGCCACTAAAGTTTTATTTTTTTAACACTATTAATGAAAATTCTAGATCCATTACTATAAGTATTAATTTTGGTGTAATTTTCTAGTATCCTGTTTGATAGTGTTCTCAAATATATATATATCCGTTATACATTGTATTCATTACTATAGGTTGTTTATGGGATATTTAGGAGATGCAGGTACAGCGCTACATTCATCCAAGAGTGGTCAGATAAACATCCTTCGTCGAAATTTTTTTTTGAATATATAGGTTAAATATTGATATTTTGATATATTTATCAATTGTTGAACACACTTAATACAAAAATATATAACCGACTCATGTTCTGAAAATATGAACACCCTTGACGAAAATGATGAATTTGCCATTGAGGAGATGTATGACTAATACATAGAAAGGAACAGTACCAACGATACAAAAGTTATTAATACATGAATAGGCATAAATAAAAATAGAATTGTTCTTGAGTACACCAAATTACATAACTAATCTCGAAACTATTGATCACAATCAATAGCGGAGCCAACATTTTTCGTTAAGGGTGTTCAAACTTTTAGAATATGGGTGGGTAATTTTTGTATCAAGGGTGTTGAACAATTGATGTATATCAAAACATCTATAAGTAACCTATATATTTCAAAAAAAAAAGTTTTTCCATCAAGGTGTTAATTTGACCACCATTAATTGAATGTAGCTCCGCCCTTGATGTCAATATTACTAATTAATTATATTAAGTACTATTCTTAGACTTCATATCAAACTAGATTCGAAAATATTAGAGTGTGCTATGACTAGACAAACTTGCAAGTTATGGGGGGTCCCGACCAGCAATGTGGACATGATGAAATTTCTTGCTAAATTTGTTAAGTGAATCTTGTACTACATTTCTTATCTTTTGATCGAAACAGGATATTTTCATCTAAGGATTAGTATTTGTTATTGGTGACTGATGAGTGTTCACAAGAACTTTTTTTTTTTTTTGTATATTCTTTTTATTTTTGAGAAGCCATCAAGCATTAGTGACATGGGGGTGATTTTCTTTTCATCACCACTTGTTGGCAGTCTGCAACACTCACAAACTTTAGTCACAACATATACATCAGTCTGTCTAAGTACTTAGATTGTTTCGTTTATAGGCAACACAGAATTGTCAAATACTTAGCCAAATTTATAGGAACACTTCTCAACTTTTTTATTGATAATCAACAACAAAGGAAAGATCTCACAAATTCGTCTAAGGCACAGAACACTCTTCTCCATGCCTTAGACGAATTTCAGCCCTATTCAAAAATCTGCACAATGCAGTTACAATAAGATAAGGTAGTTACAAACTGCCCATGTGCCTAGCACACGGCCTGCCACATCAGAAATCCACTAAGTATACAACAACTATATTATAACAACCACATTTAAATTCGAATTCAAACTAAGTACAACATGTGTCACGCACATGTAACATGCCTTAGGCGAATTTACAATGTGCCAACATTTAGAATATTTCGCTGCTGCATTCCCACACTTAGAATATTTTCTGAACTTTTGCCAGGACCTTGCCAACACATGAATCAGCCTTGCCTTGTCATCATTAAGCCCCACAACCTTGCCTTGTTTAGCCAATACCTTGCCTTGTCAAGCCAACACCTTGCCCACCCTTGCCAAGCCTTAGTCTTGTCAAGCAGCACACTACTTTGCCTTGCCGATGCCACAACCTTGCCTTGTCTTGTCTTGCCTTTGTGCCCAAGTCTGCTTAGCCTTCATCTAGCATCCTTGGCATGGTGTTCAAGCTTACTTGCCAACACTCAATTAGCTTGAACATCTTGTTGCACTACTAACACTTTGCTGCACAACCACGCTACATTGCTTGCCACATGCATGCCAAGGCCTATGTAAAAGTCCTTGCCATGCTCGTGCCATACTCGTGCCATGACACCTAGTTACACTGGGGGTCTTAACAATTAGGGACTATTTGAGCTAAAATAATTTGGCTCACTGGAACTTGATTTTTGAGATTAGGGTTTTCCAAAAACAATCTCTCTATCTCTATAAGTTAGTGGTAAGGTCTGCCTACATTTTATCCTTCCCAGACCCTACTTGTATGATGTCACTTGGTATGTTGTTGTTGGAGTTTCGAAGGAGCTTCAAGTTACAATCTCTTTGCATATACAGCTTCATTGTGATAGTAAACCACTATTTAAATTACTATTATTACTATTTTAATGAAAGAACCAAATATATTCAAATTGATTGTCAATTTGCACAAGAAAAAAATAAAGCAGGTCTGATCCAACATGAGTACGCCAACACCAAAGATCAATTGGCAGATTTACTTACTAATGGCTTGGGAGCTTCACAACACCATCGTTTATTGTGCAAGCTTAGAGTTCGTGATGTGTGCACCAATTCCAGTTTGAGGCGGAGTGTTAAAAATTAACGTTTAATAGAGTTTGCTAGGATAATGTTAGAGTTGGTTATGATGTGCCATCACTTTACATATATTCCTCTAGCATGCTAAGCATTAGGATGATACTATAAATATAGTGGTCCATGCAATTGAATAACAAGTTGAATAATTAAAAAAAATCATTTTCTCCTCTCCCAAAATTTTTGGGTTATTTGTTTATATAATAACTGAGAGAAAAAAAATTCTAAAATGACTTTTCAGCTTTTACACAAATTGAAAAGAAAATGAATATTTAAAATAAATATATTAATTCATGTCATGCAATACTTAATAATTCAAAAATATTTCACCTAAAAGTTAATTTTTCCTACTCTTATCACACCCGAAAAAGAGTGAGTTTATGTTGGTTTGTCATATCACTATTTAAGAAATATAACTCTGTCACCAAGTTCATGAGTCATAAAAACAATAATATCCAATGAAATTTACTTTTTCTGTCTGATTTTATGTAGTACCCTTTGATTTAGTATGATATTTAAGAAAAAAAGGAAGACTTTTAAAACTTGTGATAGTCCATCAATCTCGGATGGAGCCAAAGATTGACTATTTTTTGGCTTTGGAGTATGATGGAATAAAGCAAAATGGCTCTTTAAACTGTTTGCGCTTCTTTCATTTGTGAAGTAGTAGTTAGTCAATGCAACTTTTGACGCTCTGGAAACAGTCGCTTTATGTTTTTAAACATAGGGGTTAGACTGCGTACATCCGACCCCCCCTCACCCTGCAATGAGCGGAAGCCTTTTGAGGCACTGGGGTATGTTGTTGTTGTATGTTGTTGTTGTTTTAAAACTTGTGATCTAAATTTATTTTTAGATATTTGTATGGTTGAGAATCATTTTATTAATAGTAAAAAGAGAATTTTAAAAGTAAATTATTTTCAATTAAAATGAGGTGACATTCTTTTTTGGACAGTTCAAAGGATAGGATGCTACATAAAATGGAACAGAGGGAGTATTATTTTTAAATTTAGGATTTAAGGTCCAGTTAAAAAAATCAAACCAAATTGAATTACCTCAAAAAGAATTAAATCAATACTTCTTATTTTGTTTTAAAATTTTATAAATTAATTTTAATCAAAAATAAGTCTGAGTGCTTATCAGATGATGAAATGCAAAAACTCAGGATGTAAAAGATAATAACATGAGTGATTCGACAGATTTGAATTTATATATATATATATATATATATATATATATATATACACACACACACATCCACCTAGTGCTGAAAGCTCAAGGAAGTTGGTGACTTAATGACAGAGGGAGCTGACGACCAAAGCCTAATGATCCTAAGATAGCGAAATTCCTTGTCACGTAAGTTTTGACCTGCGCAAAGGACGTAACAATCTGAACACTATCTCAAAAAGAGGTTTGATGAAACAAACATATCTATAAAGATACGGACTACGTGCATCTAGATATCAATTTAAATCAAATGATAAATACGTGGAAGTTAGACTCAATTGATACACGAGATTAAGTAATCAATGATATCTCAGAAATATGAGTACTTATAAACTTATGTTAGCTCTTTTTAGAAGATATTACTCCTTCTGTCTCATATTAACTGAATTTGTTAGGTAATGTACACATATTAAAAAATACTATTCAAAGACAAACTTTACACCGTACTTTTCACTATTGTCCTTTGTAAAATCATAAATATACAGTGTAATTTATTTCCTAGAAAATGTACAAGTTCAATAAATGAAAGGACAAATATTTAAAAAAATTTAAATATCCATCTTGAACTTTAAAAAATTCAAATATTTTGAACATCGAAAAAAAGCTCAAAAATTCATTTAGTTTGAAACTAAAAAAGTATTATTTTAATTGATAGCTAACTAAACATAAAAAAATATTTTAAAAGTAGAAAAATTAATGCAATAAGGAGCACGTGGGCTCTGTTGTACAATTTAATAATAAGCTGTCTTCTGGGCCTATTTAATTACTACGTCTCATAATGGTGAATCTGTTGTTTAGCTATGAATTATTAATTGCATGAATTTTTCAATTCTAATATTATATTCGTTTTGGAATTTTTTAAAAAATATAATATATTTAAAAAATTTAATATTTATGTATTAATATTTTTAAAAAATTCAAGCAACATAATTTAGATTTTTAATAATTATTTTTCTATTTTAATCTACACAGCACCACTTAATTAGGCATATTTACAAAAATAAAAAGAAAAACACTTTATGTTAAAAATAAATGTTGAATATTTATATAAATAATAGATTATTTCATCAAGGACAATTACAAAATTAAAAAATTTGCCGCAAAAATTCAGATGAAAATAGTGTTTTACTCTGGATGTAATAATAATATCAATTTATTTTAATTTTTTTGTCATACTTTCTCTTTCAATTTGTTTTAAAATATATTCTGGCAACTTTTTAGTTCTAACATTTTATATGTCATATTTAAAATCATAACACTAATGTGCATTTCAATATATTATACTCTTTATTTTGTTTTGATTTATTTGTGTAATTTTTTTTCTTATTCCATTAAAAAAGAATATTTCTTTTTTATTTTAGCAATTTTAAATTTTTAAGTTTTCATATCACATGTTTATATGCCTGTGACAAGGCTAATTATGATATTTCTAAAAATTGTCTTGATGTCAAAAATCATCACAACTTGACAAAAAATCTGCTTCAATTTAGCAATTTTTTTGGCAGTGTCATCTCATATCAAAACTAAGTAAATAAATTTTAAAAAGATATTTCTTATAAAACTTATTATTTTTATTTTCTTAAACTAGACCTTATAACATAGTCAATAACTCATTTGAGACTTCCCCCTAGATTCATTTAATATTTTAGTACTTGCATCATCGTCATGACCACGTTACTATGATAGCTATATGGATTTTCTGAAATATTTGTAAGTACCTAGGTGTTTATATAGCTACTAATGGAATCAGTCAAAAGCATATATATAGCCTGACTCTTGATTAATGACTCAATCCTATCTACTCTTCAAACTAATTTATTAATAATATTTTTGAGATTGATTCTTAACCATTGTTTGATTTGATAAACTGTATGTATTAAAAATAATTTAAATTACTTTTCAAAATATGCTGAAAAGGATTTTTTTTTTATGAGAGATAATCATGTTTCTTTAACTATTCTAATATGTGTATTAAAAAAATTCTGGCATTGATAATAATATTATGATTTGCCATGAATTAATGATACGTAATATTTTCTCTGTCTCAAATTAACTGAATTTGTGAAGTAATGCATACATATTAAAAAAAACCTTCAAAGACAAAATTTTGCACCTTACCTTCCACTATCGCCCTTTGTAAAATCATAAATATATAGTGTAATTTATCTCCTAAAAAATATAACTTCAATAAATAAAAGAGCAAATATGAAAAAGGTTTCAAACATTCATCTTGAACTTTGAACAATTCAATTATTTTGAACCTTGAAAAAAGCTTCAAAAATTCAATTAATTTAAGACAGAAAGAGTATATAATACTATAGAATGTATATCTAATGCACTCATTTAAGATATTGATAATACATAAGTTAATGCATATGACCAAATGACTCCTTAAAGTTCGTATCATTTTTATGTTATCAAACTAGAATTATTGTTTACAATTTCACTATACTTTCATAAATGGGGTCTACAAAAGGTTAAATGATGCATATTCAGTTTTATTCTATTTAATATATGAAGATAAAATGATTAATTTTGATAAAATTTTAATCGATCTTAAAACATAATTAAATCAATTTTAAAAAAGAAAAAGACGTACAGTAGTGAAGAGAAACAATATAAAATACAATGTGAAAAGAACTATAGCAATAAATAGTAGTGCTAGATATTTTTTATGAATGTCAAGTTGTCAATTAAGTATCATAAGTAAATTACTTTCGTTTATTCAATTATTGGGTAATTAGAGTCATTTTTTAATTAATAATCATTAAGAGTTAGACTTAATAGAATTTGATCAATTCTATTAAGTACTGTATCAAAATTAAACAAAAGCCAAATAAATCTGAACCTAAAATTTTATAAATACAATAAAATATATTTACTTATTAATTTTTAAATTTCATAAAATTTAAATTTTGAATCAGTAAAATGAAATCTACTTTTCGGTTGTTGTAGACTAAAATTTGCACAAAGGTATATAACAAAAACTCACAGGGGGTTACACACTGCAAAAATAGCACTCCAAATAATAACCCCCCAGAAATAGCACTCCAAATAATATTAATACATGTTTGAATAAAATAATAATAATGAGATATATCAATGAAATTTATCGAGTGTGTCGAGATAAAATAAAATATATGAATATCTTACTATTATCTCTTGGAGGTAGAAACATTATTTTCATTAAATCCTTAGCTCAAGTACATTAAATTCGCATTTAAAAAAAAAATACATAGAAGGTAATATTGAAGAGCAGCGCGTTTGAATATAAATATTAATTTTATCTCTATACAAATATTTATTATATATTCAAAACTATAAATTTATTTTTTTTAAGCTTTTTTTTTTAAAAAAACATAACAGTTAATATGAAGAGCAGAGCGTTTGAATAAAAATATTAATTTTATTTTTTATACAAATAAAAATTATAAATTTAATTTCTTACTTTTAAGCTTTTTTTATGTGTGATCAAATAAATCCAGATAAATCAAGATAAATTGAGTTATTGGAGAAGAAAATATAGTGAAATTTCTCTGCAGGGAAAAAAAAAACATTCATACTCCAACTTTGCCATATACATTACTGGTAGTACATTTTTTTAAAAATAAAAAAAATTGTCTTTTTGTTCACTGTGAGCAAGGTACATGGGAATCGTTAAGACATTAACCTAACTTTTGACCAACTAGTACTTGATCATAAAGTTTGACCATTTTCATTTAATATTTTACGGTATGAAAAATTGATAGTAATAATTTATTTGATTTTGATTTATATATAATTAATTACTACATATAATAAGAAATTATGAATTCTATTTTTGTTATTTCGCATTAACATTTTAAACATGTAGAAATATTCAAAAGAAAGTAATATAATTTTATTCATTAATTATCACAAACAAAAGGACATTTCGATCAAGATATAATACTCAAAATTTCAATGTCTAAACAATTAGTTTTGCACTAATACTAATTTATAAATATGTAAGTATCACAATAATGGAATAATTTTTTTAATAGTAATAATTTCGGAAGAAAAAAATAAAAAGTTGAAATATAATAGGTTTTCTACTTGCAAATGGTTTGGTGATCTAATTTTTGCGCGAGGTTAAAAGTGACAATTAGACAGGTTGAGTCAAATTTGAGCGGAATAATGGGTCAAGACAACAACGGCTCAAGACCAAATCCAACCAAACTTTGCTTGGATCAAAATAAGTTGAGTAACAGGTCATAGTGCGGATCAAGACCTAACCTTATCTGAATTTGTTTGGATCAAAATGAATTAGGTCAAAATAGATTGAGTAATAAATTATATATAGAGAGGGTCAAGATTCAACCGGTTTACTTATTTTATTTGTTCTTTTTCAATATTTTAATACTTAATTAAATTATGTTTTTCTTATTCTGACTCTATAAAACATATCCAATTAAAAAAAATATTTTGATAAAATCTCTGTCGAACCGTATTGCATTTCAACCCACTGTTAAATGAGTTGGATTGAAATGAATTAACCTAATACATAAATAAATTATTAACTCGTCCAAACTAAACATATTGAGCGGGTTGAGTTTAATTGCCACCCCTGAGTGATGTGAAGGCCATAAAAGAAGATTGTCCCATTAATAATAAGGAAGAGGAAGAAAAAGATATTGTCATTTATTTCTATTAATTCTTGTAAATGTTGAAAAATACAAATTAATACTCATAAAAAAAGTGATAATTTAAACATATGTATGTATTTTTGAGCATATTAACTCTGAATTTACCTAGTTGGTGAGAGTGACAGATCAAGTAAGGTAAGACCAAAGAAGCACAATTATATTTGGTCAGAACAGAATCCAAACATAAGAGTTAACATGTAGTCAGAAAATAAACAAACAAACAAGTACCTTAAAAGCTTAGCTCATGAGTTGAATTGTCACTAAATTAAAAGCTAGTCACGAGGGGGAGTTGATATACATTAACTTATTCCACCAGGCAAATTTAATCACTCTCACACTTTTAAATTATTTGTCCAATTTTAATTTGATACAAAAAAAATTGTGCCGTTTTAAATTAAAGATATTTAATATATATCAGAATGCAAAAATATCATATGAAAAATCAAAATTAAAAAAATTATCAAAAATGAAAGAGATATTTCCTTTTGGAACGTCTGAGGAACGTAGGACAAATATATTAAGACGAAGAGAATACCAATTTACTCCACAAAGAAATTTCAATTACTCTTTTTGTTTCAAATTGTTAGTAAAATTTTGACTTGACAAAAAAATTTAAAAAATACAGAAGATCTTTTAATTTTGTGATTTAACCTAAAAAAATATGTAAATCCAATAGGGTTCAGTAAGATAGGAACATATTTGATAAATATTGATAGCTCTAGGATAGCGTATTAGAACGGAAAAATTCAATAGATAATGAACTAATATGTATCAAAAAGTTTAAATTTTGTGATTTTAAATATGTCACGCGAAAAATTAAAATTAAAGAAATTATTATTAAAAGAAAAAAAGTTCTTTTTTAACTAACTAACAAGAAAAGTAAGATAACCAAATTAAAAAGAAAAATAAGATAAACAAATTAAAATAAATGGAATATTTGTTTCTAATTTTTTTTTGGGTCACTTTAATGGGGTTTTCACTTTGATTTTATGATTTGGCCTTTGGGGGAAGCCAAATCCCAAGAGGAAAAGAATAATTTTAGGCATTTTAATCCTACTTTTAATTGTTGGAATCCCTTCAAACATACCTTTGTACATATAGTAACTAACGATTGTAAACTTGTACTTCTAACTTTTCGAAAAGGGGGATTAGAAAGAGAAACAAAATACCCTCCGTAAGAATATTTATTCTTTGTTTCTGTAACGAAGGTTTTAATCTTAATTATTCACGTAGTTATTATATATTCAATATTGAAATTTGCTTAGAGTTAACAATTGGTGATTCAAATATCATCTGCAATGATTTAGTCCGGACCCTTACAGCTTTAAAACTTGTCACTAGCAGGTAAAGGGTACCTACTTACATACTCAACATTTCTACTGTATTTTGTCAATGTGGGACTTTTATCTTAATACGGATGTTACATGTTCTACAATCATAATCACAATTCACAATCCCAATCCCAATGGCAATCGCAATGAATATATCACAACTTGCATAATCATATAATAGACTTCACTGTATACAATTCTTCATCATTAGCTCATTTCCTTGGGTTCATTCCGTCTTATTCGTTTATATACATACATGCAATACTAACATGTGTGTATATATACCACGGATAGGATAGAAACCATCACCTACAAATTCAATCGCCTCATTTAAAGTCACAAGTAAATCAACAAGTTCATTGTGGGATATTATTAATGTGAAGATACCCAGGTAATTCGCATAGGACAGTTAACATGAATACACCCACATGTGTGTGTGTATATATATATATATATGTTTTATTATGTTCTCTATTTTATCTTTTTTTTTCCTTTTTGTGGAGCATAGACTTCTTCTTTAGTGTGTCTACTTGAGTAAATGTTCTGGATAGCCTTCATCTTGATGAAGAACTTCTGTCTTCACTTTTAAAAAAGTGACAGTCATTAACGAATTTGATGTGTCTTTACCAGCTACCGCTTGAATCGAACTAACTATATCTTTATCATATATATATAATCATATAATGGACTCGGTGATTATCACAAATCTCAGGATCTCACAATAACTCAATAGTTGTTTTACATATAAATTTTACAAGGACCACCAACCATCTCAACAAGAAGTACTAAGGCAAACAATCAAAGACTAGGCTATTACCACTAGTCACAAACTAATTACAACTCGCATACACTACTAAAAATATTGTAATTAGTTACGAACTTCATCATTATTTTGCTCATAGCTAACGAAAATTCATCGTTAATTTGTCGCTAAGCAGGATTAGCAAGGATTTTTTAGTTTAGCTACAAAATTTGTCACTGCTAAAACTAATTGTTTTAGTAGTGATAGTATATTCCTGTCTTAAAAGCAATAACTACTTAGCCATCCAGACTCCATACCCAAAGGCCTAAGCATGATTTCTTGTAACACCTCATGAAATGACGAAAATACCCTTAGATTTGACCCTACGCGCAACGTGTCTTCCCTTATTCCGGTTGCAAATTCGAGACTGTATTTGCTATCAGTGCGAAAATCGAGTCGAAAAATGGTCTCGACTCGATTTTAACTCAAAAAATGCGAATTATTTTTGTCCAAGTAAACTTAAAACAGTGGCGTTTTTACGCCCTCCCCGCGATGTAGAGTGGACATGGAACCACACTTAAGAATTTTTTGAAAATTTACCAAAAGTCAAAATTTTGCGAAAAAGTGCTAAAAAAGACTAGTGCGCGTC
Organism: Solanum medicagineum; assembly: GCA_026153255.1. NCBI lineage: Eukaryota > Viridiplantae > Streptophyta > Magnoliopsida > Solanales > Solanaceae > Solanum > Solanum medicagineum. The sequence goes on along the minus strand of JAPFFP010000113.1, from coordinate 5,174,388 downwards.
GCGCACTATTGTACGAGAGGAGCAGTTTCATTTTTTCATGGGAAAGGGCAAATTCGACTTTTTCCACACCCCATATCCTAAACTAATTTATTTTTAAGTCATAATCAGTTCCTAAAACGTATTTTCTACTCTTTCATTCTCATAAAAACAAGAAAAACCTTCCCAGAACTTCAAGCTTAGGATCAAGAACAACTAGGGCATTCAAGATTTTCCTTTCAATTCCTCAAAAACTCATTCCAAGTTATGTAAGGCCACCCAAAAGTAATTATTTTGCTAATATTTGTAGAGATTGAGACTAGTTTTCACCCATGAACCTTCAAGTATCAATTGAGACTAAGTTTCCCGTAAACTTTGTAAGGATGTTAATTTCCATGATAAAATCTGCATATTCTTGATGAAGTTTTATGAATCTTGGTCTTTATAGCATCCAATTCAAGAAATGTTATTAAACTTATATTCAATTATGATCAAGATTTATTATTGTTATGTTTCTTGAAAATCTTGATACTACTCCATGAAAAGAAAAGATTAGTTGGAGTACCTTTAAAGCTAAGTTCAAGAAGCGTATTTTAAAGATTTTATGTTGCATTGTTATCCAAGAAAATCTAGTATGTTTTGAGCCACTGAGTTGATTCTGATTTTCAGTTAAGTGAAAGAAGTCATATGAGAAAGTTAAGTAGTAAGTTGGGCTAAGTTGCCGAGAAAACAGATTTGAAGAACTTCAAGTCTTAAGTATGAGCTAATAAAGTCTTGGGAGTAGTATTAAGCACCGTATGGGTAAGAGTAGAATAAATTACTCGAACTCATAAACTATGTAGCCAGCATAGGATAAGATTGTACTACGATACCTTCCTCTTTAGCCACTGAGATGGCCCAGTTATGGGATGGATCCACTCCCTTAGTTATTCGTCTCCTACCCCGGCAAAGTACGGGACGATTTTGATAGCATAGGCAAGACGCTTTATCACCACAAAGCACATAGTGGTGGTTGCCGGTTAGAGAAACTCTCCAAGCTAAGAAACTAAGTTTTACTTATCAGTTTTCAGCATGTTTTTTTCAGCATACCTGCCTCTATGATTATTGATATTTAATTGTGACTATGTTTATGTCTTTTGAGAAGCATTATAATATACATTTTAAATGTTTTGGTCATCTTACATACCGTACATACCACGTACTAACGTCCTTAGGACTTGCATCATTTTATGATGCAGGCGCAGGTAACAGAGTTCCTTAGTAGCCGCTTTGTTGAGAACCTGAGAACTATCAGTTTTGGTGAGTCCTCTTCTCAGCTCGAGGCTCTATGAGTTATGTTATTTAATTTTTCAGTTTTCATTTTCAGTTCTGGTTACTGGGCCTGTCTTAGTAGTCCTTTCAGACATTGTAGTAGAGGTTCCATAGACCATGTGTTAGTTTATCAGTTTCTAGTTCATTCAGATATTGCTTAGAAGTGTTCATATACAACTTATGCAGACAGTTTTAGATCATCTTATTACTTTTATGGCTTTTTCAGCTATTACTAAGTCTTCCGCTGAGTAAGTAGCCAGGCTAAGTGGTACACTTGGGGCCATAAACGGTTTTTGAGTGCCGATCACATCCAGGGTGTAGGGTCGGGACGTGACAAACTTGGTGTCAGAGCATAGAGTTTAAGAATCCTAAGGAGTCTATGGAACCGTGTCTAGTAGAGTATGTATTATGGGTGTGAAGCGCATCACATCTATAATAGGGAGGCTTTGGGACATTCAGAAGTGTTATCATTACTTGTCATTCTTTATCTTATGCTACAGAGTGTATCTCTTTGAAGTCCTTTCTAACTCGTGCGTTCACGCTGTGTTTTTCAAATCATGCCTCTTCGTAGAACTAATGGACCACTAAGGGGCATAGGACACCCAGCCAGGAGAAACGCAAACCAGCCTAGCCGAATTTCGGAGAAACCTAGAGGCCCAGTTGTGCCTGTAGAGCAGCCACAACAGGCAGACATTACTAATGTGGAGCTTCGCTAGGCCATTCAGACTTTGGCTCAGGCAGTCACCACTCAGGGGGGTCACCAGGGTGATGATAAGAATGATGAGGTGGATACCGCCAGAGTCAGAGAGTTTCTGAGGATGAACCCACCAGAGTTCACGGGGTCCAATGTGAAAAAGGATCCTGAGAACTTCATTGAGGAGCTTCAGAAGGTATTTCAAATGATCCGCATAGGTGATGCTGAGCGGGTTAAGTTGGCTGCCTACTAGCTCAAGGGGGTAGCTAGGCTCTGGTTTGACCAGTGGAAAGGGAGCAAGGCAGATGTGGCGCCAGCTATTAGTTGGGCAGTGTTTGAGGAGGCTTTTTTGGGACAGTGCTTTCTCCGAGAGATGAGGCAGGCTAAGGTAAGGAAATTTCTGAACTTGAAGCAGGAGAATATGAGTGTACGGGAGTACAGCCTCAAGTTTACTTAGTTGTCCCGTTATGCTCCAGCTATAGTGGTAGACATGCGTACAAGGATGGATCTCTTTGTGTCTCGGTTCTCTTGAATGACTAAGAAAGAGGGCAGGAGTGCGATGTTGATTGAGGATATGGATATAACCCGCTTGATGACATATGTACAACAGGTAGAGGAGGAGAAGATGCAGGATAAGGAGGAGTTCAAGAACAAGAGGGCCAAGACGTCAAGCCAGGAGGCAGGCAAGAGAGGGACTGGAGGTGGAGGTTATACACCTTTTCAACCTAAGACAGCCAGACCAGCACCTTTATCCGCCAGTCCACCTACACCGAGGGTTAGGAATGAGCAGGGATCGCAGCACCTCAGGTTTCTGGGCAGCCAGTACTAGGGTAGCGTAGCTCAAAGATCAAATTGCTATCTTACTTGTGGTAAGTGTGGTAGATCTCATCCCGGAGAGTGTCTTATGGGCACAAATGGTTGCTTCAAATGCAGTCAGGTGGGGAATTTCTTAGAGGATTATCCTATAGGAAAGCAGAACATGAGAGATACCAGATTACTGACAGACTTTTCAGCACCGCAGGGTAAGCTGCCTCACAGGGGTACTACAACAGGAACAAGCGGGGGCACAAACCGCTTATATGCCATGGGCGCCAGACAGTAGCAGGAGAACTTACCAGATATGGTTACGAGTATTCTTAAAATCTTTACTCATGATGTCTATGCATTACTAGACCCTGGAGCCACTTTGTCATTTGTAACCCTATATGTAGCTGTGAAGTGCGGAGTCATCCCAGAATGCCTTCTTGAGCCTTTCAGTGTTTCTACTCCTACTGGAAAGTCTATTTTAGCCTAAAGAATTTATAGGGGCTTTCCAGTCTCAGTTCATCATAAGACTATTGTAGCTGATTTGGTAGAGTTAGATATGGTAGAGTTTGATGTCATCTTAGGCATGGCTTGGCTTTATGCTCGGTATGCCTCCGTAGATTTACAGAACCAGAGTAGTTAAGTTTCAGTTTCCCAACGAACAAGTCTTAGAGTGGAGGGCTAGCTCAGTTTTTCCTAAGGGTCAGTTTGTCTCATATCTCAAAGTCAGAAAGTTGATCTCCAAGAGGTGTATATACCACCTAGTCAGAGTTTAGGATTCTCGTGCCGAGTTACCATCTCGTCAGTCTGTTCCAGTTGTGAATGAGTTCCCAAAAGTCTTTCCTGAGTATCTTTCCGGAGTCCCTCCTGACAGGGAGATAGACTTTGGGATAGATACTCTTCCAGATACTCGGCCTATATCTATTCCTCCATATTGTATGGCTCCTTCTGAACAGAGGAGTTAAAGTTGCAGATGAATGATCTTTTAGACAAGGTTTTCATTAGACCAAGCGTCTCACCTTGGGGTGCTCCAGTTCTTCTCGTGCAAAAAAAGGATGGTTCTCTTCGAATGTGCATAGATTACCGTCAGTTGAATAAGGTCAACATTAAGAACAAGTATCCTCTTCCCAAAATTGATGACTTATTCAATCAACTTCAGGGTGCTACCTGTTTTTCCAAGATAGATCTCAAATCTGGGTATCATAAGCTTAAATTTAAAGAGAAAGATATTCCTAAGACAGCTTTCAGAACCCGATATGGTTATTATGAGTTTTGGTCATGTCCTTCGGGCTGACAAATGCACCAATAACTTTCATGGATCTATGAACAGGGTATTGAGGCTATACCTAGATATGTTTGTGATGTGTTCATAGATGATATCCTGATCTACTTTCATAATAAGGAGGAGTATGCAGACCATCTTAGAGTTATCCTTCAGACCCTTAAGGATTAACAGCTATATGCTAAGTTTTCTAAGTATGAGTTCTGGTTGGAGTCTGTGGCATTTCTGGGGCACATTGTGTATGGTGAGGGTATCTAGGTTGATTCCTTAAAGATTAAGGCTGTGAAGAATTGGCCAAGGCGCAAAACTCCCACGAAGATAAGGAGTTTCTTGGGCTTGGCGGGGTACTACGGACGGTTTGTAGAGGGGTTTTCTCTTATCTCAACTCCCTTGACTAAGCTGACTCAGAAGAAGACTAAGTTCAAGTGGTCAGAAGCTTGTGAGAAGAGTTTCCAAGAGTTAAAGACTAGGCTGACAACAACCCCAGTCTTATCCCTACCAAATGGAGTTGATGATTTCGTGGTTTATTGTGGTGCTTTCGGAGTTTGCCTGGATTGTTTATTAATGCAGAACGGTAAGGTCATAGCATATGCCTCTAGACAGCTTAAGATTTATGAGAAGAATTACCCAACTCATGATCTTGAGCTTGCGGCGATGGTGTTTGCTCTGAAGATCTGGGGACACTATCTATATGGTGGGCACTTAGATGTATTCACGGACCACAAGAGTTTGAAGTATGTGTTTGGCCGGAAGGAGCTGAATTTGAGATAGAAGAGATGGTTGGAGCTACTGAAAGACTATACTGTGAGTATCCTCTATCATTCAGGTAAAGCTAATGTAGTTTCTAATGCTCTTAGCAGGGTGACCATGGGGAGCACAACCCATGTTGAGGCTGAAGAGTTAGCTAAGGAGGTTCTCAGACTAGCCCGTTTGGGGGTGCAGATTGAAGATTCTGACGAAGGGGGGCCATTACCAGAAATGGGTCAGAGTCATCCTTAGTGGTAGAAGTGAAAGAAAATCAAGACAGGGATTCCATCCTTCTCCAACTGAAAGAAGATGTTCAAAAGCAGAAAGTATTAGTGTTCTCAAAAGGGGGAGATGGTGTCATAAGATACCAAGGCAGGTTGTATATGCCAAATGTTGACGGCCTTAGAGATAGGGTCTTAGCTGAGGCTCATAATGCCAGACACTCTATCCACCCTGGTGAAACAAAGATGTATATAGACTTTCGAAAAGTTTATTGGTGGGGTGATATGAATAAGGACATTGCAGAGTCGTGTCTAGATGCCCAAATTGCCAGCAAGTTAAGATTGAGCACCAGATGTCTTGTGGTGTAGCCCAGAGCATAGAGATTTCATAATGGAAATGAGAGATGATTAATATGAACTTCATAACAAGTTTACCTCAATCTCGTAGATAGCATGATTCGATATGGGTCATAGTAGACATAATGACCAAGTCAACTCACTTCCTACCTGTCAAGAGACTGATATAGCTGAGGATTATGCTAGACTTTATCTTAAGGAGATTGTTAGGTTGTAGGGAATCACTATATCCATTATTTTAGACAGAGGAGCTCAGTTTACACCACAGGTTTGGAAGTCCTTTCAGAAGGGGCGAGGTACAAAGGTGAATCTTATCGCAGCTTTCCATCGACAGACAAACGGGCAAGCAGAGCGAATTATATAGACTTGGAAGATATGTTGAGGGCGTACGTGATAGACTTTAAATGTAATTGAGATGATCATTTACCTTTGATTGAGTTCTCTTATAATAACAACTTTCAGGCCAACATACTGATGGCACCATATGAGGCTCTTTATGGTAGAAGGTGTAGATCACCCATAGGGTAGTTTGAGGTTGGTGAGGTGGGATTGATAGGACCTGATCTAGTCCATCAGAATATGGAAAAAGTTAAAGTTATCGAGGAGAGGCTCAAGACAACTCAGAGCCGACAAAAGTCTTACACAGATGTTAGAAGAAGAGACTTGGAGTTTGAGGTAGGTGATTGGGTGTACTTTTGAAGGTATCTCTAATGAGAGGAGTTATGAGATTCGGGAAGAAGGGAACACTCAGCCCACGAAATGTTGGCCCTTACCAGATCCTGAGGAGAGTGGGTAATGTTGCTTACAAGTTAGAATTACCACGGAGTTGAGCACTATACACCCAGTGCTTCACATTTCAATGCTTTAGAAGTGCTTGGGAGATCCCTCTCTAGTGGTCCCAATTAAAAGTACGGGGATTAAGGACAATTTATCATATAAAGAGATTCTGGTGCAAATATTAGACTGACAGATTCGTAAATTGAGGACCAAAGAGATCGCTTCAGTGAAGGTTCTGTGGAGGAACCAATTCATGGAAGAAGCCACATGGGAAGCTGAAGCAAACATGAAGGCCAAGTATACACACTTGTTCGTTGGTCTAAGTAAGGATCTTGAAGGTAAACTTTCGTATTTCACCTTGAAGGTTGATATTTATTAAGTTAGAAAATCTTATGGTTTGAGCTAGTTTTGCCCGTATCGTTATCATTCGAAGACAAATGATCCCAAGGGGGAAACCAGATTTGACCCTGCACGTAACGTGTCTTCCTTGCTCTGTTTGCAAATCTGAGACCGGATTTGCGATTAGTGCTAAAAATTGAGTCAGAAAATGGTCTCGACTCGGCTATAATCGAAAAAATATGAATTATTTTTGTCCAAGTGAGCTTAAAATAGTGGGATTTATGTGCCCCTTCCGCAACGCGGAATGGACGCGGAATCACACTTAAGAATTTTTCGAAAACTTACAAAGAGTTGAAATTTCGAGAAAAAGTGCTAAAAGACACTAGTGCATGTCGCGCACTAGTTTACGAGAGGAACAGTTTCATTTTTTTCTGGGAAAGGGCAAATTCGACTTTTCTCACACTCCATGTCCTAAACTAATCTGCTTTTAAGTCCTAATCAGTTCCTAAAACGTATTTTCTACTCTTTCATTCTCAGAAAAACAAGAAAACCCTTCTTAGAACTTCAAGCGTAGGATTATAACAACTAGGGTATTCAAGATTTTCCTTTCAATTCCTCAAGAACTCATTTCAAGATAGGTAAGGCCACCCAAAAGTAATTATTTTGCTAATATTTGTAGAGATTGAAACTAGTTGTCACCAATGAACCTTCAAGTATCAATTGAGACTAAGTTTCCCGTAAACTTTGTAAGGATGTTAATTTCCATGATAAATTCTGCATATTCTTGATGAAGTTTTATGAATCTTGGTCTTTATAGCATCTAATTCAAGAATTATTATTAAACTTATATTCAATTATGATCAATATTTATTATTGTTATGTTTCTTGAAAATCTTGATACTACTCTATGAAAAGAAAAGATTAGTTGGAGTACCTTTAAAGCTAAGTTCAAGAAGCACATTTTTAAAGATTTATGTTGCATTGTTAGCCAAGAAAATCTAGTATATTTTGAGCCACTGAGTTGATCCTAGTTTTTAGTTAAGTGAAAGAAGTCATATGAGAAAGCTAAGTAGTAAGTTGGGCTAAGTTATCGAGAAAACAGATTTTAAGAACTTCAAGTCTTAAGTATGAGCTAATAAAGTCTTGGGAGCAGTATTGAGCACCGACATGAGTAAGAGTAGAATAAATTACTCGAACTCATAAACTATGTAACCAGCATAGGATAGGATTCTACTACGATACCTTCCTTTTTAGCCATTGAGATGGCCAGTTATGGGATGGATCCACTCCCCTACCCCGGCAAAGTAAGAGACAGTTCTGGCAGCGTGGGCAAGACATTGTATCACCACGAAATTTATAGTGGGGGTTGTCGGTTAAAGAAACTCTTCAAGCTAAGAGACTAAGTTTTACTTATCACTTTTCAGTATGTTATTTTCAGCATACAAGCCTCTATGATTATTGCTATTTAATTGTGACTATGTTTATATCTTTTGAGAAGTATTGTGATCTATTGTTTAAATATTTTAGCCAGCTTACATACCGTACATACCATGTACTGACATCCTTAGGACTTGCACTATTTTATGATACAAACGCAGGTGACAGAGTTCCTCAGCAGTCACTTTGTTGAGAACTTGACAGCTATCAGTTTTGGTGAGGCCTCTTCTCAGTCCGAGGCTCTATGAGTTATATTATACCATTTCAATTTTCATTTTCAGTTCTGGCTTCTTGGGGCCTGTCTCAGTTGTCTTTTCAGACATTTTAATAGAGGTTCCATAGACCATGTGTTAGTATTTCAGTTTCTAGTTCGTTCAGATATTGCTTAAAAGTGTACGTATTAAGCTTATGCAGATAGTTTTAGATCATCTTATTGCTTTTATCGCTTTTTTCACTATTACTAAGTCTTCTGTTGAGTAAGTAGTCAGGTCAAGTGGTACGTTTGGGGCCAGAAGTGATTTCCGAGTGTCGGCCATGTCCACGGTGTAGGCTCGGAGCGTGACATTTCTCTTGTTTACTCATTATATTATGTGATGGGTCCAGGTTTGCAACTAGTCAAAAAGGTAACTCTAACCTACCTGGGCGCCAAGCGAATGGTGCATGATTATATTCCAGCGTAATTTCTATCATCAAACGGTGAAATAGTAGATACATACTTGAATTCCATTGAATGGGGTTTTCTTGCGCTAGTATCCCTTCTCCCCTTTCTTGAGGCCTAGAACAACTTTCTAAGATTTTCTAAGAAACCTTTTATCTGTGTTGGGCATTATAGAAAAAAAAGAGAAAAAAGAATTCACGTCTTTTAATTCTAACTTGTTGATCTCGCTATGGTAGGTCCATCTTACCATGGCGGCATCACTGTGGCAAAAATTTGCCGCTTGGTGGAATAATACCAATCTAGAAAAAAATTTAAATCGCAAAGTTTGTCCCATCTAAATAACATTAATGGTTTGGATCATTACATAAATTTAAATGATTAAGATCTATAACAATCTAATATTATTGAAATATTTATTCTACAAAGATGGCATGTACTTTATCACTACTTTATTCATTTTCAATGTCAAGTGTGGTTATCACCCACCATCAACAACAACCATCATCATCAACCACAACAACCACTATCGTCTTATCATTACATTCATCTATCACCATCATTTATAATTATCATTACCAATCACAATTACAATCATCAATCAATAACGCCAATCACAATAACCCATCACTATATATCGAGAACTACAATTTTATGACATCACCATTTACCATAATCAACAACCATTGTTGATCACTATTGTCACTTATTATCACCACTAGCTATTATTCAGAGTCACTACCATCACCCAACACAATCTCCGAGTTACATTTGGCGCACCCCATTACTACCCATTATCACCTCCCATTGATATAGGATATTATTCTAATATTTAATTAAATATTTTATTTAAATTTTATATTTATTATGTTTTTAAATAAATA
>JAPFFP010000113.1:5130787-5161339 GCA_026153255.1 Solanum medicagineum | reverse complement strand
TTTGCACTATTTTTCACTAACCTGTTGCTGCTGAAAATTTGGTGTTCATTGTGCTTTTGTCATTCATCTTGTTTATTAGGTGAAAAAGATTTTGTTGCGCTTACGTTGTGTTTCGTTGTTGCTTCCCCAACAAGCTATGTCTGGCCTGTAAAACAAGTTAATTAGATGATGAGGTTAATCTATCAACTCTTCCTTATTTAATTTATTTTTTCATTTATTGTCTCATTGGTCCTGCAAGTAAGAATATTGTAAGTTCTAATGTGGGTCCTAATTAAAAAGCAACCCAAGCAAAAGATAGAGTTAATACATGCATGCACAATATTCAAGAATTATTATTTATTATATCTATATTTTTAATCTTTCATAATTCTCACAATTATAGTTGTGAATTTAGCTATTTATGCTCATATAATGATGATCAATGATAAATAATTTAAATATAATCATGGACTTACAAGTTGAATAAACGAAATCCATAATCTTCAATAGAAATTCAAAATCAAACATCACGAACGTACAATGTAGAATTAAACTTTAGAGATTAAGAACAAAAGTTAAAAATAAATATTTTGCTTTCATTCCCAGCCAAAATAGTAAGAATGTAGCATAAGACATAAGATAAAATCTAGAACTTGAATTAGTTTTGAAGAATCTCAAACAGGTCACTCAATTTCCAAGTAATAGCGCAACCTGGATGTAAGACGATATGGTCCAACATTGTGAAATATTGTCCGTTCTTGGGCCTAACCCATCACTGATTTATAAGAGTGACTCTGATACCATCTATAATGACCTGACCCAATACTGTGAAGTATTGTCCGCTCTTGCGCCTAACCCATCACGGATTTGTCCCTTTGGGCTCATCCGAAAAAGCGTCTAACCAATCTTTTACTTATGTACCCAACATTTCTCCTACACTTTGTCGATGTGGGATATCTCATCTCAAGATGGATCGTTACAAAGGATGTTGTCCAAAATGTCTTAGCAATGCTCTGAGCATAAGAATTACAAAAAAATCAGGCTCGAACAACTTCGAAAAAGACAGAGGGAAGTTGAATAATGTTCTTGACTAAATACTTTAATTCGGGCCTCATTTAGGAATTGCAATGCTAGATTATTATCTTATTTTGATACTATAATAATTTAGGAACACTGGTCTGTGAAAATTTTTGTGAAAGACTATTTTTTCGATGATAAGTGCAGTGTCAATATTTCAAGAGAGATAAAGATCGTCATGGCAGTCTTGCTCATGATAGAATCCTGGCTCTATATTGAGAGACCACAACATAATAGCCTCTCACTCGCTTAGTCTAGAAGATTCTTCCTCCCCTCTGAACGCCAACACATTTTAAACAAAATTCTAACACATACTGTATACATTGTATGTTAGGAAAAATATGGCTAAAATCAATGAAGATGACTTCCACTTCCCCATGTTTCTGGAAAATGTTAACTCTGAGATATTCTGGCAATGTAATAAATTTCTTTTGCAAGAGGGGTTTTTAAATGCTAGGACCGACGAAAAAGGTCTCAAAACTGAAAGAGTTTGGGTGGGATTCATTGGTGGAGGTCCCTTCCGCTACATGCATATGGTTGGGTGCGAGAGTTTTATGCCATCCTCCTCACAACGCATTGCGGTGATCCTCACCCTTCCATTCACATTTATGGGGTGGATTTTCCTCTGAGATCTGCATTCATTAATGAGTGTTGGAGGTGTCGGATGTTTCTTAGACTCCCTTTGAAGCCAAACAAGGGGAGATGGATATAACATGGCTGAGGGACGAACTGGTGGATGAGGTGTTCAGAGATTGAGTTCATTAGGCCACTACAGAGGGCATCACTGGTATCCACTAGTTCGGTGGTCTCATTACTCTTTGCAAGGTTCCATCCAAATGCAAAGAGGTCTTATTGTTGTCCGAAAGGAATGAATCTTTAACAAAGCACCTATTAAGGATCTCTAGCACCTGTGTTTAAATCATAAAAAATGCAGCATCAAATAACTTAGTACACAGAATATACGATATGTAAAATAACCGAAAGAAAACATACTCAAAGATGTTTGAAACTAAATTGAAAATAAAACAAGAAATTTAATATTTAGAGGAGGCTTCATAAATATACTCAAATGCATGCAACCTCGGTAAAGTGATATTATTTATTCTTGGAGAGTTTTTCAAACCGATAATCATCACTTATGACTAGTGATGATACAATAAATAGTATCATTGCTATAACCATTCTATACCTTGTTAGGGTAAAAGGACGACCACGTCAATGTATCCACAATAAAGGTCTTCTTTTGGGATAAGTAAAGAGTCATATGAACCAATGACACGATCTTATCCTATGTTGGCTACGTAACTTGTAGGGTTCGAGTTATCTCTAACTAAATCAGTGCTCAGTACTACTTCCAAAATGACTCATTATGTTCATATATTTAATCAAGTAAAAATTTTAAAACTATCTTGTCTAGTCTCATTTGACTATCATTAAGCTCAATCTTTTTTCAAATTTATTATGCCATTATAATACCTTGAAAATTTCTAACTAAGATCAAAACTTTCCTTTCATGTGTATAGGATCATACCGAGTGATACTAAATTTGCATATAGGTTTTAAATCTATTCTATAGGGGGATAATAGATTTGAGATGAGTAAAGGTCATAAGAATTCCTTAGCACAAAGTTGAGATGAAACCTTCCTTAACAATTGAGTTTCGATGTACGATTTTATGAAGTTACATGATCTAATTACTTCAAAGAATATATGTTAAGGTCATTTTCTAAGTAATTGAAGTATGTCAGATGTGGTTTAAGGTCATAAGGTACCTCAAAAGTCAAACCAAGTTCAGAAACATTTCTTTCGACTTAGTTTCAGTAGGAGTTAATAGAAGGGTCAATTTCAAATGGTCATATCTCTCAATACATAAAGAGTTAGGTGATCCATAATCGATCAAATTAAAGGTATTTGAATTATCTTACCAACACCTCCAATTTTGCCTTATTCGGAGTTCGATGTAAAATGTTGTGGCAATTCTACTGAAGTGTGTCTAAGTTCTGCAATTCGACAGGAGGAGTGCTAATTCGGCGAATCACCGAATGCACTTGGTGCATCACCAAATAGTTGCAGAAACCCCCAAAATCTATAAATTTAGACGACCAAAAGGTCCCATTCATCAGTTCATCGAATGTACTTCAGCAATGAGACCTTTAGACCGTCAATTTGGCCGACGAAACTTATTAAAATGTCAATTTCTTTTTCAATTTTGATAATTTATTTACTTCTCAGAGAGATATTTTTGACCTTTTACCCTAATTAACTTTTTTCTAAACTTATCCTATAACCTAATAACCTCCTATTGACGCAATAATCTCTAAAAGCATAAAATTTTTACTTTCAAAATTCTCCCAAAGAAAAAGCTGGGGTTCTTCATCTTTAAGCTTAGACCAAAGATTTCTTCAAGAAGTTTTGCTCTTCCAAGTATGTAAGGCTAACCTAAAGCATGAGATTGTTTTGTTATGTGCCCTAAGATTTCTGATAGGTTGATTATGAAGGAATTAAATCTCTATGAAGGTTTTTCATGCGGATTTCTTAAATAATATATATTTTACTAAATATTGCATAATGAATGTTGTTATGAACTTGCTTCTTGAACAATGAAATAAACTCCTATTTTGAGTATAAATCCTAGATATTATGTCATGCCCCGAGAGGATACCCTAGACGTAACCGACACTCAGAGACTATTGCTAGTCCCCACGCGAATCACTTGGCCTCATCACATTCATTCAATCAATAAACTCAAGACAATCAGCGGAAGACTAGGGAAGTAATGGGCACATCTCATCTAGTCTTAAAATAATATTATAAATGAAAAGGCTAGTAGAAAGAAACTAGCTAAACAAGTGTTACATCAACTTTTGACTCTAGTCCATGAAGCCTCTATCACTATTAAGTGGTGCCAATAACAGACCCATGGCTACCTCAAATCAAATTAAAGCTAATCAAGTCTAACTTTATAAGCAAGATGAAATAAAGATAATGAATCCTCTAAAGTAGATGAGGCTCACCGATTAGCTGAACGTCCAAGATCTTTAATGATGCGCCTGTTGATAATCCCAAATCCTAGTATCTACATCATAAAATGATGCAGAATCGCGTGGTGTCAGTACGTGAAATGTATGGTATGTAAAATAGCTGAATGAAACTGAAATAGGTAGAATAATATAAAAACAACAACCAACTCAAAGTAATAACAATCAACATGTCAAATGTCTATCTAAAGCAAGACTAAAGTGTAGACAAATGATCCATCTCACCCATCAAACCTCATCAATCATCAGAGTACTCAGTTTGAGAACTTTCTGCGAGTTTCTCTTATCTGAAAACAACCACTCATGAGCCAGTGACTGTATAACAATCATGCTGATGTTTCCACAGTTGTTCCGTAGTTGCCCGGTAGGGAACGGATCGAATCCACTAGGGACCCTAGCAATCAAGCTAGTCCTCTATTATTCCAGGGACTTTATCAAGAGGGGACCTCAACATAATGTGGGATGATGGTCCTAATCCTCACCTACGTTTGGTATATGTTGTTTGACGAGTGCGAGTTGGACTAACTCTTACTCTTTCGGTGCTCGATACTCCTCTCATCACTCAGTGCTCATAAGATAATCAATCCAATCAATCCAATCAATCCGACCATATCATCTCAATCAAATCATCTCAAATCAGCCTCGGGAGGCAATCATCATTTAATCAGTCTCATAGAGACTCTCATCATCTCATCAATCAATAATCTCAACCAATAGCATAAGGTTTAGAACAATCGCTAGAGACCAATTGAATGGACAAATTATTAGAGTTCATTCGGAAAGACTCATGGACCATTAAATACTATCAACCTATCATCATTCTCACATTTACAATGACAATCACTATCAACATTCTTAATCAAGGCTCTAAACTCAATCCCTATCTTCATTCATGCGTGTTTTCAAAATTATCATATAGGGTATGCAATATCTCATAAAAAATATTCATTTCAAGAAAGATAAGTTTATAATGATCATCAACATATGAAAATACATGTAAGTAATATAATTTTCAAGAAAATCTTCAAGAAACATTCAAGATCATGTATGTAGACTTCATTAAACTTTTAACTCTTCTATGACCATCTACGGGGCACATGAGAGAATAATCTCATGCTTTTAGTTTAGCCTTACATACCTGGAAAGTTGATACTCCCATCAAAATTTGATGAATACTAGCTTTCTTGGAGAAAATCCTCGGTCTCGGTAGTTCTTTTAGAGTGGAAGAACTTGGAAAGACATTGTTTGAAGGGCTTCTCTTTGATTCTTGAATTCTTGACTTAGAATCTTTAGAGTTCTTGATGAAGAACCCTAATTTTTGAAAAAAAAAGAAACAAGAAATCCTTTCTTGAAATTCTTGAATTCGTTTTCTTGAAACCCTAGGTTATGAATTAAGATTCTATTAGAGATTCATGAATAGATGAAGAAATTTGGGTTGGGTAGATTGAAATTTATCAAGAATAACTTACCTTGAGGATGAATCTTGAAAGTTAATGTAACGACCCCGAAATTTTGCCTACTTGAGTTGGAATAGTGTAAGAAGGATTTTTGAAATGATTGGGGTATTGTTAGAACGTTTTTACGTTTTCAATATTATATTGATATGTCTTAATTTGACCTAATTTCTCCACTTATTAATAATATAATGCCTTATACCTAATTTCTCCACTTAACATTTTTATACTATAAGTTGCTCTATTATTAATTCTTTTTTTTATTCATTGTTAAGACATCTCGATTGCTATAAATAGCAGGCCATTTCTACTCTATGAATACAGAGCAAACAACGAGAGAAATAGAAAAAAAATATTGTTGAGTTAATATCTTGTGAAAATTTTATTAGCTGAAGGGAGGTGTTTTATTATGTAGAATTTCGGCAATTTTATTCTTGTAAGTTGCTCTTATTTTCTAAATCTTTTATAATAAGATATTTTATATAAATAAGTTTATTTTCGTGTACTTTTAAGCATTTTATAATGAATAAATTATTTGTGATAAGTGATAAATTTATCTTGATGTATCAAAGTTAAAATGAAAGACCCTATATGTCACTTTATTTACTTGAGTTAGAGATTTAAAAGAAATTGTTGATGAAGAAGTTTTATTTATTCTCTTGCTATTATATGAGGATTTTACTACTTGAGATTATATTATGTCTTGAGATTTATGTTCTATGTGAAAAGAGTTTATATGAGGTTAACTTGAGGTTAATATGACAAATTGAGAATACTTGAGTCGTTGAACATGGAAACCTGTTACGTTATAAACTTGTTTGCATAACATGATTAGTAAGGTTAAAAAGGTCCAAATCACCGTATGAATTGAGTCGAGCATGATAAGTTACATGATTATTGAGTTGACTATATTTTAGTACTTGTATGTGATTGAATGAGTTGATGAATCTTTGAGATGAATTGAGATAACTCTATGAGGTTGAGGATGAGTTGACTGATTGAGTATTGAGGATTAAGTTACATGATGATTTGAGCACGTTTAAGTCTTGGGAGGAGTATCGAGCACCAAGCGGGGAGAGAGTATACTTTTACTTTAACCTACAGAACTACGTTGCCACCGTAGGATAGTCATACAACATCGTTCTAGTGATTTGTCCCGCAAGTGGACATTTACCCTTGATCCAAGAGAGAGTTAATCATCCTATGTCGTGGCACGTATAGGATGGGCGTGGCAATGATGTCAATTCGTTCTACATCACCTAACTTATAGTGGTGGGAGGTATGTCGGTTAAGAGAAACTCCTAAGCAACTTTAATTGAACATGAGATTTACAAACTTGAGTTTACTTTCACTATGTATTTGTGTATATATATACTGTTTGAATGTATGAAATATTCTAAGTTGTTATATACTGAGTTGAACAAGAGTTGAGGAGTCGAGGTGAGTATTCTTGAGCCTATCATTATTATTATGATTATTATTATTATATTTGAGTCGCTGGACTTACCATACATTCCACGTACTAACGTCTTTGGCGTTGCATCGTTTCATGATGCAGATACTGGAGATAAAGGACTTCAGCCCCCGCACTGTTGAGATCCGGATCGTGCACTTCAGAGTTGGTGAGCTCTCCTTACATTCTGGATAAGCCCTTTTTATCTTCTGTCTTTTATTGAGTGCTATTTTTATTTGAGGTGTCTATGGTGTGTTATGTCACCGTCTGGATTGTTGAGTGGAGACTTCACAGACGTTGAGTGAGTGATTTGCTAGAATTGTATAATTTCAAATCTTGTTCTTTGAAACTGTAAGTTTTCATTAATAGTATTATATTTATTTGAGTTATTTCTTCCGCTGTTGAGTATGATGTGACGATGAGGCCAAGTGGTTCGCTCGGAGGCTTGCAATAGTCTTCGCGTGCCAGCCACGCCAAGGGTACCCTCCCAGGGTGTGACAGTTAATCCTTACTTTATGACTTTCTTGATGATTTTTGAGCTTTTATGTTTAGGAGTGAAGGAGAGGTTTTTAATTATGAAAACTAACGTTTTATACATTTTGGGACCTTAAAATAGATCCCCAAAGGTTTTAGGATGAAATTTCCCTCAAAATAAAAAGGAAAAACATCATTTAGTTTATCCAGAAAGGGTCCGCGACGCTGAGCTATCGTGGATCTTCGGACATCTCTATAGGTCTTTAATAAAATAGTCATAACTTTCTACTCCGAACTTTGATTAACACAAAATAGGATGCGGTGGAAAGCTAATTCAAATATCTTTGATTTGATATATCATGGGTCAGTTAACGCATTATATCTTAGGAGATATGGTCATTTGAAGTTGACTCTTCTATCAACTTATACTAAAACGTAGTTGGTAGAAATTCTTTGGACTTGCTTTGATGTAAAAGATCCCTTATATTCGTTTATTGAACTTAGGAGGGGTTGGGAAAGGTTTGAAATACCCCTCACAAAATAAAAGAAAATTCGCCTTGGAATTTACACACGTCCGCGACGCGCTCCCGGCGTGGATCAGTGTATTTTCTTCCAAAAATCTCCGAACGAGTTTTCCAGTTTTTGCTGAAAATTTTAAGAAAAACACAAGGTATGTCAGCATCCCAGACGCATCGTGCCTTTTGCGCGCAACCACTGTTTTTTCAGTTTGGATCAAAAAATTATTTTTCGATCTGAAGGGTCTAAAATTCGAACGAGACCATTTTCCCACTCAATTTTCTATGTTGATTGCATATCCGATCTCGAATTCGAACGGAGCATGGGAAGACATGTTACACGCACATCTCTATTCTAGGGATTTTGGTAATTTCACCGATCATTAAATATTATTTGCTTAAAATTTACATGAATGAACTTAGAGGATGAGTCTAGATCCTTGACATGATGAATGTTGATTTTGGTTGTGATGTGAACATTGTTGATACTGTTGATAGAACCGGATGGTCCTATGAGTCCATAGAAATTGAACTCAAATGTTTGGTCTAAATTGATGGTCCTTTTAAATGTTTGTCTAAACCACTCTTGAAAGATGTGATTGAGAATTGATTGGATGGTTGATAGGCTGAAAGGATCGATTGGGATGGAATTGATAAATTGATAAGAGTCTTTTTGAGAATTATTAAGTGGTTCAATTGGGATTGCTTGTTTCTGAGCATTGAGTCTTGGGAGGAGTATCAAGCACTGAGTCGAGTGAGAATAAGTCCAACTCGAACTTAATAATTATGTCGCCAAACATAGGAGATGATTGAATCATTTATTCGGATGCTTACCTATTTTTATCATCCTGAAATAATATGTCTCAATTGATTATTGGATCCTGATTGGTTGATTTGTCCTTTAGCCTGACAAGAAATTGGACGGTTGTGGCAATGTCACAACAATTTTCGTACGATCACTGACTCTAAGTGATTATTGTTGGATAAAAAAAACTTTCAAATAGATCTTGATAGTACTTTGATCGAAATTGGGGTCTCTGAGCTTTGGGCTTCGGAGACGCTTTTACGGGTAGTAGACCCATTTATGGATCATCCCGTCATGTCATTTAAAAGATACCAGGACTTTAAGATCTCAAAAATTTTAGTCTACGCGATCTTTTTACGAGTCGTTGATCCAATTCATGGAATGCATACTGAAATTTTGAAAATTTCACGGATTGATTCTACGGGCTCGTTCAACGAGTCGTGGACCCTTCTATAAGTTGTTTTGTCAGCTCGTGAAAAAAGTACTGAGTCTCAAACTTGGAGGGATTGATTCCATGAAACATCATCTACTGTCCATGTATGGTTCTACGATCTATAGATGTTCATGGGAATCAAAATTCTGCAAAACTGAATTTCATTTTTTCAAACTTTCTGAGCCTGTCTAAGTTGGATTATTTGGTGGGCGGGATGCGAGGAGAGGGGGGTGGGTTACAATTCTTCAAATTGCTTGAGGCCTTAATAGTGATTTGAGCCAAATCCTATAAAGATAGGTCGTGATTATTCTTCACTCTCTTGAGACAAAAAAAATCATAGTATAATTTCCTATGCTAAGTACATTTAATTGACTGTAATTCTTTGGAGCATTAAGCGACAACACAAAACAACATTAAACTTTAAATAATTTATTTATGTATAAATTATTGAGTTCTGTCGGACCACGACTTCGACATTGTGTGTTCATTTGGCAATTGGCAGTACCACTACATTATTTGCAGATATGCTCTAAAGTGCACATTCCACAACTACCCCCTAATCTATATATGAGTGAGTGTAACAGTGTTTTCTCTCAACCTAGCTGATTTGATTGTCTTTTATCTTTCTCTCTCACCTCAGAACTGATAGATATCAGTATATATATTGTCATAATCCTAATACCAATAATAACACTACTACTAGCCTTTCACTTCATCCAATCACACCCACATCTCTTCACTACTGTTGTTGATTTTTTCACTCTTCTTTATCCCTTTCATCTTCCTTCCTTGTATATTCATTTTAAAAAATTAAAAAACAGAGTTTAAATGGCTGAAGGTTTTGAACCTTACCATGTCCCACAACAGAGTAGAAGAGATAAGCTTAGAGTTTTGGTTGATGATAACAATAATACAAATTGTCAAATCCCTCTTTATGATCCATCCATTGTTTTACCTTCAGATTTGTCAATTTTTCAAGAAATTAATGGCAACCCTTTTATGTATACACCTCAAATTCCAAGATTTCTTGATCATCCATCATCAGTAACAATAGCTCATAACAATAATAGTTGTAGTAGTAATAGTAACACAAATGGTCAAGGTAGTTTATCTTTGTCTTTGTCGTCTCTTCATCATACTAGTACTAGTAATAATAATGACTTTTCGTCAAAGAGTGTTACTACGACTACTGGTATACCCTTGGGACCTTTTACGGGGTACTCTTTAATTTTGAAGAGATCAAGGTTCTTGAAGCCTGCACAAATTTTGTTGGATGAATTGTGTGATGTGAGTAAAGGGATTTACGTTGATGATGGTGTGGATGATTCCTCCAATTTGACGATGGATCCTCCACAAGCTTATGCTAATGTAGGAGATGAGCAATTTGGGAAGAAGAAATCCAGGTTAATTTCAATGCTTCATGAGGTACCTTATTTGATAATTCTTTTTCTTTTTTTCTATATATATTCGTTTCGAAATTTAACTAATTTTGAGAAGTAATACTCTTTTTTCTTTATTTTCAAGATTTAAACTTGAGAATTTTATTAAGTGCGGAAAATTTTTATCCAACCACTGTGATTCTTTTATGATGTTGTTATTGTCGTCGTCTAATCTAATTGAGGAGTGTAATCTTCACATTTTTCTAGGGGAAATTTGGAAGAATGGTATAATTTTTTTATCACGATTTTGAGTTGTGAAAATATTTAATTAATGTTTGAATTAAGATAAATATACATTATATATCTCTCTTAATGTGCGATTCTTTCTGGAACAATGTGTGAATTAATATAGATTTGTGTACTAGACGATTTTTTTTTATTATTCATATTTTTCCTGCTTTATTTTTGAAATAAGGTCTTTCGGAAATAATTTCAATCTATATATATTTTACTCTTTTCAAACTTTTATAAAATTTTACTAGATATATTATTGTTATTTTTGCTGACTTGATTTTTTTCCTTTATTGAAAAAGTGAATCTTATTGAATGTCTGGTAGGGAGGAGAGTTAGGCTTGTTTCAACATTAATGTAGAACCACAATATTTTTTCATCATTGATTTTTACTTGAGTCTTTTTGGCAAGTTGAAGTATAAACATTATAATTTTGCAAGTATGTTGATATGTTAAGGAATATTTCAACAACAACATATCCAGTTGTATCCCACAGGTGGGGTCTGGAGAGGGATGATTGTACGCAGACCTTACCGCTACCTCAGCGAGGTAGAGAGGCTGTTTCCTAATGTTAAGGAATATTTCAAATAAAATATTTATTTTTTAGCAGTATTTTAATTTTAAAATGTTCGTTTTTTAAGTATCAACTTTATTTATTATTATTTTTAAAATTTAACCAAATATTATCCAATTGCCTAAAGATATTGCTTTGCACTTTTATCTTATGGTTCAATCCAGCTGTTTTTTAATTTAAATTACAGTGCTTTTCTTTTTCCAGCATATACTTGATGTTTTAAATTAAAAGAAGAGAGATTCCTTAAAGTGATGAGTTATAGTTAATTGTCCGTACGAACATGCACTATAATTTTATTTTTTGGGGGGTATTTTGAAGTTTTTAACATTGATATATTACTTTCTTTATATCATAATTATCGTTTTTAGCTCTTTTCACCCTTATTAAAAACTAATAAATAAAAATTATAATTTTACTAAATTTTATTCATATTTAATAAATATACATTAATTGTTTTCTTTTAAATATCGAAGATAGTTAAAAATAATAATCGAGATTAGTTTTAAATTCTTGAAATAATACTATTTTTTATTCACTTTTACTTGTTCACTGTGTTAAAATTCATTTTCATGTTTAGCATAGCCAGAGGAATTTTTTATTTTTTTGACTTCTTCAAATTATTTTCAAGAGTAAGACTAAACATTTATTAATTTACTATACTGAGATAAAATATTTGTATCGGTCATTATTTTGTAAGAAATATACCAATTTTTTTTATAAAAACTAATTTTTATTTTTCAATGGGGGTTAGAGGAAATAAAAAGAAAATTACAATGTTAGGAATCAAATTTTCAAAAATAACGTAAATTTTTTAATAACCAATCATTTGAGGTATTGAGATTCTTCAATAAGATTAGTAAAAATGAGTTATTTTGGGACAAAGATTATAAACTAAAATGAAAGTTAAAATAGTAAGAAAAGAGTAATTACTCTATATTAAATAACCATATACTTCTTCTATTTTATTTTACGTGACATTCTTTCAATTTCAGAGTCCGTTCAGAAAAAATATTATTTTATTCTAATTGAGAGAATTTACCTTAAATTTTTTTATCCTTAATAAAATAATTCTCAGTCACATAAATATTTAAGAATGATTTTAGATCATAAATTTTAAATTTTTTTTAAATATCATGTCAAATCAAAGAATGTCATGTAATTTATTGGTTGTTTTATTGTATTAAAGGCTATACCTAGGCTAGATGCCTATTTTCATATATAGGCGTACAGGTTCTTATAAATCACTAAGTTATCTTTTAGGAAAAGGTGATTTAGGGAATATATGCACTAAAATTGGTGCCTTAATTAAAGTGTACTACTCAATTATAGATAAGAATTCTAAGTAAGTACTTATTTTTAAAAAATGAAAAATAAAATAATTAAAATTTGTGGTTTTAAAGATGACAGAGAACATTTGTATAGTTATAAAAAGAAAAAGCTTTTAAAATTGTGGCTCTCATTGGTGTAGAATGTAACTTGTAATTTTAAATAGGTCATAAGTTTTAGTTTTTGTTATTAATAGTATAATAATTCAACCTTTATAGTTAAAAATACTTTTATGTTTTTTCACAAGGTAAATTCATTTAATAAATGTAGTTGCTTTATGAAGATCTTTTTGTCATTATAAATCATAAAAATGTCGTAAATTACTCCTTTTTTTTTTTACTTATTAAATGAACTTTTAAAGATAAATATAAATTTTGAAACTAAAGTATTGGGCTCGATCAAATTCATACCTTTATCTCTGACTTCGCCCCTTATGAGTGCAAAACCTCAATTATAAGGAAGACATATAACTAATACTATAATGACTGATTCTAAACGCTCTCATTTACTACTTTTTAATTAAGAAATTGCGGAAATAACTTTTATATCTCTATGAGGTAGTGATAAAGTTTGTGTACATTTTACCCTTTTTAGACCTAACTTATGAGATTCAGTGTTGTTGTAATCAAGAAATTGTCAAAGACAAACTAAACACTTTTAATTCTTCAATTAATATATCAATATAGGTCCACATTTTTATAATTTGTAGCTCATGAGTTGATTCCACTGACTATAGTTATTATCTCCAAAAATCAATTTTTTAATTGAAGAAAATTATAGTGAAGAACAAGCATAACTTTTTGATATAATTAGTAGAAAATGAATCTTAGAAAGTCAATTTTTTTATTGAATAAAAATTG
Organism: Solanum medicagineum; assembly: GCA_026153255.1. Taxonomy (NCBI): domain Eukaryota; kingdom Viridiplantae; phylum Streptophyta; class Magnoliopsida; order Solanales; family Solanaceae; genus Solanum; species Solanum medicagineum. The sequence goes on along the minus strand of JAPFFP010000113.1, from coordinate 5,147,681 downwards.
AAATCAAGAAGAAGTATAACTTTTTCAGATAATAACTAATGACAATCTGATTTGAAAAATCAACTGGCCATATCATTACATAACTTACAAGCAACAAATATATACTTAATTACTATCAGTATACAGCAAAAGAGAGATTCAGTGAGAATATTTATTACTACAAAAATATATATTGATATTTAAGTTAATTGTTGTTTTTATTTTCAGGTATACGACAAGTACAAGCAGTATCATGAGCAACTCCAAATGGTTGTGACATCATTTGAATCAGTTGCTGGACTTGGAAACGCAGCACCTTTTGCAAGTATAGCTATAAAAACAATGTCAAAACATTTCAAGTGTCTTAAAGATGCCATAATTGACCAACTCCAATTTACAACAAACAAATCTTCTCATCAAATTAATTCTGGCAAAGGAATTTATTGCCAAAGACAAGAAACTCAACCTGTTTGGAGACCACAAAGAGGGCTTCCTGAGCGTGCTGTCACTGTACTTAGGGCTTGGTTGTTCGAGCATTTTCTTCACCCGTAAGTATCAATTTACGTGTCTTACTTTTCTTGTTTTAGTCTCTTTGAAAATGAAATACTCCCATTTTCTGTAGTATCATTTGATGACTACACAAAAGGAAAACGATCCTTAAATATTTGTGTACTTGTAAATCGTTTCATTAAGGGTAAAAAGAAATTTTAAAGTTAAAATTTGTTAGATGAACTAAAAAGTATAAGGTGTCACGTAAAATGGGACGTATCATTTTCTACATTTTAAATACAATTGTTTGAGACTACTAAATTTAAAGGTGTTTTGGTACTGAATTCGTCTCGGATTAGTTGTCATGTTTTGCTTCTTGAGAGTTAGATCGACTGACCTTCAACCCTGAATTGGATTAGATCAACTTAATATGCTACAATTAAAATTTAGATGTGCCAAAATTATACGAAAAGTATTACAAGTTGTAATCTTTCTTATATCAATTTGATGAAAAAAAGTATTTTAAAACATTAGTCAAAATATTACAAATCTTAAAAAATAAAATATGACAACTACTTTTATGTTATTTTTTTCGGCTCAATACGATTATTGTTATTATTATTGTTGTTGCTGCTGCATGCAGTTATCCCACGGACACCGATAAAGTAATGTTAGCCAAACAGACTGGCCTCTCAAGGAATCAGGTTTTTACATCTAAAACATATTTTATACGTTCGATATAATCTTAACGTATTACAACATGTTAGTTGTCATTTTTATCAGATTAATAATATATTTTATATATATGGTTAGGTTTCTAATTGGTTCATCAATGCGAGAGTAAGACTATGGAAACCTATGGTAGAGGAGATCCACATGCTTGAAACTCGAGAAGGTCATAATAGATCTTCACAAAAGGACGGACCAAACAACAGTAGCAACAACAACAACAATGACAATAGTAATAATCCGATTGAACATTTTTCTATGAGTAATTCACGTGCATGTGAGAGTAGTACTCCATCTACATCCACACCAAGATTTCATGACCTTCCATCAAAACGAACAAGAAATGACTTAGCAAATCTTCCCAACAACATTGGAAGATTTGCGGAGTCAATAAATTTATCATACGGAAATTTGTCAACTGGAGTTGGTGGTGGTGGTGTGTCGTTAACCTTAGGGCTTCATCAAAACTCGGGTAATATTGGTCTATCGGAGGCTTTTCCGATTAATGCAGCTCGACGTTTTGGTATCGAGAATAATACGAATAGTGGAAGGTTTACCATTGGTGGATTTGATGAGCAAAATGGACAATTTGGAAGAAATAATACTATGGTTGGTGGGCAATTTTTGCATGATTTTGCTGGTTGATGAAGATTTTGTGCCTTTTTGCACTACATGGTGTGACATAACATATTCTACTCGGAATTCGTAAAGTTATTTTGATGTATGTTACTAATACTTGCTCTATTATTTCGTTCAAACCTGATTGAGGAAGAGTTACCAGGCATAAAGTTGGAGGTTGGTCGGAAGGTTCTGATTTGGAAGGTATATTTCAGTTTCATGTGTCTATATTTTAATTTCTAGTAAATATTGTTTCCAATTATTTGCCTTCACATATTTTCTTGAGTACAAAAAGTCCGTTTAATTTGTAGAATGCAACATATATTTTTCAGTATTTTTGCTAGAAAGAGTCTGACCAACTTAACTTATGGATAAGATAGAGATAAAAATCATATGATATAATGATTCGAATCATTGAAGAAGTTAAACTAAATTCCTCTTTTCATTTGTGCTAGTTTTGATAGTTATCTATGTAGGAGATGTTTTGAGGTACCTAGTAAAATAAAGTATTTACAATGTGATTCAAACATCGCCATTGAAAAAATGAAGAGACATTTAGGGTGTAGGAAAAGATTTTACAATTTTCATTTTTTTCATGTTCCATCTTATATTAGTATATTCTGCTTTTGGGGTTTGATATCTTTGAGACAAGAGTCTTCCAGAAACCACCTCTCTATATCTATGAGTAGTAATAAAGTTTGCATACATTGTACCCTCCTTAGACTTCATTTGTGGAATTCCACTGGATATGTTGTTGTAATTGTTATGGTTAATATATTCTTGAGTAAAAATAAGGTAAATAAATTTTTCTAATAAAACAAGAAAAAATTGAGATTTTAAGTTTAATATCTCCTTTCCATCTATCTACCGCATCTCCAACCCCTATTGCCTTTACCATTTCACCCCCGACTCCACTTCTCACTTCTATAATGTTTTGTTATATTACATATAAATATTCTTTACAATAATATTTTTTTGCTCTCTGAATACTAAAAATAAACTTATTTTCCTTCGTACCAAACACACCCTTGGAGTTAATTATCTTCATTTTGTTTTCATAAGAAAGTGATTAACAAATTATGCTATTTAATCTCTTTTTCTTTAAAATCTTTTTCAAATATAATAAAATTGTTCTTCTTTTTAAATCTTTTGCTTCTTGGTTCAATGATGGAAGTTGCTTTATGCATGAGCCATCTTTGTTTGTTTTTGTTGCATGTTTCTCTTTTGTTTGCAGCTTTCCATTGAACAATCATTTCAATCTGTATGTATTTAACTAATAAGTTCTGTGTCACTATTTCAGACACTAATAAAATGTCTTCTTCCTAAAGAAAATTGGGAATCTTTCATAAAGGGGTGCAGTTGTTTAAAGCTTTTTCCCCAATCAACTTTTTCTAGTGGTTGGTGTGGGCCTTTAATTTTCTCATTAAAATATATATATTCGAGTTGTGTTATTATTTGTTGTTTCGAGTTATTTTGACAAGTTTAAGAAAGAAAAATGGACTTTTAAAATTATGGTTTAAAGTAAGTTATACATAGTGGTGTGGCTAAAAATCATTTTATCAAGAGTAAAATAGATATTTTAAAGTTAAATTATTACTAACATAAAATGTGTCGTTCTTTTTTGAGATTAACTAAAAAATAAATAAATCATACAAATTGTGTGTGAGAGAGTATCATTTTTTAATTTATTTTAGCATGTTTTCTTCATTATTATATTGTTTTCTTTTATACTTTGATAAATTTTACTTGAGGCGAAGGTCTATTAAAAATGTTTTCTCTTCCATCATGAGGTACGAGTAGACTGTGTACATATCATCCTCATTATAATCTATTTGTTAACTGTGATATTACACTGAATATGTTATTATTATTATTGATCTCATTGTATTACCTCATCTGTCTCAATATGTGTAACTTTGTTTTCTCTTTATGGTACCTTTATATTTTTAGTAATATTTTAAAAAAATTCATTTTATATTTATTGAAATTTTCTGGACAAGAATTGAGATGCTTTGTAATCATTTGTTTCTGTACATTGTGCAGCATCTTAATAATTATTGTCTTTTTCTTTTTTTTCTTTATTCAGGATTGTAAAAATAAATTGTAGCTTTAGAGCATTGGAAGAGTCAGATTTTAAAGAAAATCTTGGAAATATTATTGTTCTGATCAATGTACAATTTTTTCACGTGGTAAGGTAAATGTTGGGTGATGTAATTTAATAGTAATATAATTAAAATATTAGCACATTTTTGTGGTGTAGTTTTCTTAAGTTTTTGTAATTTTTAACTTGCAACATTTAGTAATTAGAAAGATTTGGGTACATCCTCATAAAATTCTCAGTGAAATCATGTTTATGATAATTGTTATTGAACTCGATTTATTACTATATTTTAAGCTCAAATTGCATTTATGATAATCATTGATGAACTTGATTTATTGTTGTATTTCAAACTCAAATCGTGTTTATGATAATAGTTTGTAAGATTTGAATGATGAAAATGAAATTAATAAGGTGAGACAAACCTAAATTAAGTCATTTTGGCATCTTGGGTGATTCTATAATTTATACGATGAGGTCAATTCATGAATTTTTATACAAATTGTATCTTTATCCCAGATCCTCGAAAGGAAAAAAATAGTTCTTTGCTTTGACTTGAAGCGTCTCCTCAGGATTCACGTGGCTTGAAACAAAGCGCAAGGAGTGCATATTACATTTAAGTGGATTCCTCATCGAAATGGAAGGAGGTTAGGTACTTTAAAAGAATTGAGTTTAGAATTATCCATTGAAAGGTCATTAGTAATAAATCTGTGCTGAGTCTAAACTCAAAGCAGAGTATACCTTAATATTATGAAGGTAAAGTGAAGTCTGGAAGGGTGGTACGTACACAGCCTTTTACTCCTACCTTGCGAAGTTAAAGGTAAAGTTGTTTTTGATAGACCATCAGCTCAAGTAAAAGCATATGAAAAACAATATGAATAGGAAATACCATAGTGAAGAAGTCGGGTAGAAAATAATAGACAAAAGAACCGCAGCAACAACAAATAATATGATAACCAAAGTACAAGAAACAAGTATTCGAATTAACCTTTATTATGCAACTTACTAGGGGATTCTGTTTTGCAGATTACAGAATTCTTATGAAACAAAATGACTGTACAAAAAAGTCATATAGACAGAACAACCTAACCTGTACAACATCTGGAAAAATACTTGTAAATGGGAAAGCTTAGTACATCCATGACAAATCTTGCTTGAAGATGACAGACTTTGCAGCTCCTTGAACACCCCTTTCTGATATCTGCGGACAATCCTCGACAACCAACAAGTCTAACTTGTAAGACCCAATGAGAGGCTTTAACCCATCGTCCGTCACTCCCAAACACTTCCTCAACCGTAATGTACACAGTTGAGGGATTTGGCTAGCGAGCTGCATGCCGTCATCTGTGATTTCTTGGCACCTCACAAGTTCCAAGATTTGGAGATATTGCGCTGAACAAAGAGCTTGCATTCCGACATCATTAAAAGAATACACATGGTCAAGAGAAAGTTCTCTTATTGGACACAGTTGTATTAACATAAGTATTCCATTCAATGTAAAGGAAGAAAACGAAGGGAACTCCCCATCAGAGAAAGACAATCTAACCGTATCAAGCTGAGAGCAGTTCTGAGCCACTGCCTTAAGACTTTCATCTGTTAACCGCAATGGATTGTTTTGTAGCAGAGGAAGGGAGAAATCTGATGGAACTCGGAGAGAGATTGATCGAAGGTTGCTCGATTTCTGGGCCAAACATACTATGTCACAGTCCCTAACCCCAACACACATGTCTAAGTGAATCTTTTCCAAATTCTTGCACTTCCCTATTACACATGCAAGACCTCTCCCGGGGCTGATAACACAGTTCACTAAGCTAAGTTCAAGCATGTTCTCACATGGGATCCATTGCTTTTGCCACCGGTCAACTGCTAAACGGTCGTAAAGCTTCATGTATCTGTAGTTGGCATCAACCTCAAATTGCAGTCTCTTCAATTTCCTCCATGTAGGTCCAAGCTTAATCAAATCACCTTCTCCGATCACCCTACAATTCTTGATGCAGAGATCTTCAAGCATTTCATGTTTGCCAAGATATTCTAGCCACTCCATACTACTGACACTAAGACATCTAATCAGGTGAAGAACACCGAGGGCTTTGCAGCCCACAACAAGAGAATAGATTCCACAACCGGTAATTCTGGGAGCAAAGTTCAACTTCAAGGATGTAAGTTTCGAACAAGAAGCCAGGTAACTAAGGCCAGCATCCGTTATGAAAGTACAATAACTTAATGTAAGGTCCTTGAGCAGAGGGCAAGAACTTGAAAGGATGAGAAGACCATTATCATCCAACTGCTTTCCTAACTTAGACATCCAACCAGAGTAAATAATTTCCACTTTCTCCAAGTTATGGAATCTGTTGCATAGAGCAGTTAATGCATCACAAGCAGGACGTAAACCACACCCCACGCGCATAGACATTCTCAGCACATTATCCAATTTGTAGAAGCGTTTGCAAGTTAGGGATACAGAGTTTCTATCAGCAGTTCTTTTAATCCTTCCCAAAATATCCAGAAGTAATTCAGCTGGTAAATTATCCATCTGCATCAGACTTCTCTATCATCAATCCCAGTAATACAGTAAAAACCTGAAATGCATAAAACTAGTTTTAACGAAAGGTTTTAAAAAACCAGCCATATTTAAAAGGATCCTGAGACATATGGAAAAATAACAATATTAAGAAACTAGGTCCAAGAATGAAGAAGAGGTAGAATTACTGAATGAAGACGAGCTTTTTAACCAACAAAATCAAATGAAAGAGACAAAGGTGGGAGAGTGGGGGTTAAAACTGAGAGAACTGCTAAAATTAAATCAATTAACATCATAAATAGGCAGATCTCGATTGAACAACCTGTTATTTAGAGAGCCCCTTTTCGTTACAGGGATAACAACGGCAGGGAATCAAACGACTAGTTTCAGAATAAAATACTCAAATTTCTACATGCCAATACAAGCAAAAAAGGAAGGGGAGGGAAAACCAACTTCTGAAATTCAGTTCAGATACAACACAATTACCCCTCATATACATAGAAATAAAAAAACACAAACAAAAGAGAAAAAACTGAGAATAACATAATATTAAACCAATTCATATAATAAAAAAGACAATTAATAGAAAGAAAAATGTCACCATTCAGGGGGCAAAAAGCCCTTTTCATTACAAAGGGGGATAGAATATAGCATCAACCAAATATTCAAATTTCTATTCAGAAAATAAAAAATAACGAAGCGATAAAATGGAGGGAACTTCTGAGTGATTAAATATGATATGAAAAATACCATTGACTGAATCCCTATGTGTTAAAAAGATTGACAAGCTGCTTACCATGTGAAACAGGCCACCTTATAGTGTCCTAGATTTGTTTTTCTAGCCATTCTCCAACATTTTCACCTCCTCATGAATCGACTTTTCACAAACTCACAGATCATTCAGCTTTACTGCTGGGAATCCACCATACTTATCTTTTCATCTGTGTTACCTTGATGACCCTGCACAAGCAAAAGAAGATCAATTAGTGCAGTTAACGCCCAATCATTTGTATTACTTCTCTCCCGTAGTTTCCATCCTTCTTTCGAGGAGTAATTACACAATTTAGCATCATAATCCAAGAGTCAAATCCAGACACTTTCAGATTAAAAAAACCATTTGCTTAATGGCCTCCAATGATTTCAACCATCACGAGTAATTGGTGACAAATGAACAAAGATCCCTGCCAGGATACTCTTATGTAATAAAACTATTGTAGACACAGCTTGTCAGAGTGTAAAAAATAAGCTACAATCCTGAAATTACATTCTTTGTCCGGACGAATTTTTTTTAAAGCATTGCAAACTCTTCAACAATATCTGCAATGTGAGGGATTGCATTTGTAGTTCTCTTTATCCAGTTACAATTAGAGATGATGCTGATTCTCGTGTGATTATCTCTCACCTCACACTCAACAAACAGACAAACATGATCAGATATATACGGTTGAATGATACCACTCATATCTTCAGTTAACCAAGATGTCTTTTTCCTAAACCAGGATGTGATATCCTCTCTACAGTCCTAGATTTAAAATCTTTCACTTCAAATACAATTATACATAACATCTAACCACATGTCTTCTTTCTAGAAACAGAAATGCATTTACAAATAGACACAAGCTCTACTAATCCAACTAATTAGGTTCTTTTTTCATCGTCAAAATGCGCAAAAAGCATGCTTCACTTAATCTTTTCACCAACTCAAGCAGCTCCACAACTTAAAAATCTCTAGGCTTCACAAAATTCAACTAATCCTTCATTGAATAACAAAAATAAGCATTTTCAGCTAAGGGTGTTTTGGTACAAAGGAAAATATTTTCCTAAAAAATGCTTCTTCCGGAAATAAATGAGTTTATTACTTATTTTCTAGTGTTTGATAAGCAAAAAAAATAATATTCTAAGTACATCAGATTCTCCGAAAATACACTACTTTTGGAGAATCCGACACCTACCCACAAAAACTTTTGAAAAGTCCGAACAACATAGGTTTCGGGGCATTGGATTATCAAGGAGAAGACAATGCAAATGAAATACCATCTATCAAACTTATCACCGTACTTCTATTCGGAAAGTCATTTTCCTTTAACTTGTTTTCATAGAAATATTATATTGACCAACCAAATATATGTTTTCCTCAATATTAAACACACCCTAAAACTTACACAATTCAACATAGAATCTTAAGCCCCAAAAATCTAAAAAGGAACAACATGTCTCTAAAAATCTGAATCTGAATTGAAAGCTAACAGCCATGAACAATCGTAAAAGAACTTAACTTTCTCTAGATTGCATTCACAATTTCTACTTAAATACCGCAAAAAATAAATAAACAAATAGTCCAATAATAATATTTATTGAAGAACAAATTACTCTACAAGAAAATCGGAAAGAAATTAACTCACCGGCAGAGAGCAGGAAGAAGAAGAAGAAGAAGAAGAAGAAGAAGAAGAAGAAGAGATTAGAGAGAGGAGCAAATTTGGCAATTCAGATGAGGGGATTAAAGACACGTATATACTAGAAAACTATCCAAATGACAAAAATGCCCTTAGACCCTCTAGCACGGTTCTTCTATAATACAAAAATTAAATTAGATACTCCATAAATACCATAATAATACAAAATAGAAAATGATATATTATCATATAAAATATAAATATGTGTATTGATTTATGCATTTGAAAAATATAAAATCTTGATATGAAATTCTCAAACCAAGTTTTTTTAAAAATTTATATTTTTATTATTATAATTTTCAAATTATAAAACGAAATCACATATCCGAATACCTACTTTAAACCGGAAAAAGTAGAATCCCGTTCTTATGAACAGGATGATCATTTTAACTTTTAGGTAGGACTCTACATAATCACATTCGTCGATTTATTCTTTTCTTTTTAATGCTTTTCTCTTTAGATATGTCAAACGTGAAAAAAGAATGGCATATTATATCAATTAAGACATATAATTAACAAACATTAATTGTTTTTTTAAGAGGTTAGCATAAAATGACTATTGGGTCAAAAATTTGCGCTACACAATTCATAATCATTTTCCTTAAAAATAGTAAAATATACTCTCTCTCTCCATCTATTTTTACATGTCCCTTGTTAATTTGTTTTTAAGAATTTTTCAAAAAGAGCAAACATTTGAAAACATAATAAGACAAAAAAAATTATAGTTTAATAAAATTATGATTTGTAGCTACATAATATAGGAGAGAGGCAAACGAGATCTAGAGAGGGTCGGGGAGGTGAATTACACATATATATTAGTCAAATTGTATGTGTATATCTGTCAAATAACTATATATGTGTAACTAATATATATATATTTATATATATGACAAGCGAGGTTGCCAGGGGGGGGGGAGGAGAGAGGTGAATGAGATCGAGAGAGGAAAGAGGTCAATTGTATATGTATATCTGTCAAATAATTGTATATATGCAGTTGGTATACATATATATAATTAACAAAAGATTGCAGAGAGAGAGAGAGATGAGAGAAAAAATAGAGACAAAGCCCTAAATATATCTATAAGTATAATGTTTTTAAAATTATAGTGATATAATATAAATACATACCGATATTTGCCTAGTTATATAATTTACCCTTTTTTAATAAATGGGTAGAAATTTATAATGGGCCTAGTTTAAAGGGTCTATCTTCAGTCCAACAGAAATAGAAAAGCCCAAACCAAACAAACCCAAGTAAACTCAACAAAGCATAGAAAGAACAAAGAAAAGAATATTCTCCTTAAAAAAAAAAAAAAGGAAAAAAGTCATTATACCAACAGAGTTTTCTCATAAAACCATAAACCCCACTTTCAAATCAGCCTTCTTCCTTAGGGTTTTCCCTAGGGTTTAACAAATCCTCCATAACAATTTTCTCTTCTTACAAAAAAGAAAATCAAATTAAATTCAAACCCCTTGCCAAAATCAGATGATTCAACTTTTTACAATTTCCCAGTTGTAAAATTTGTAAACCTGAACAATAAAAAAGCAATCTTTTTTATTGGATCAAGAAATGGAAGCAACAGTAGGTGTATCTGGTCATGGAGGTGGTGTGGTTGAAGGTGGTGCAAGAAAGTTTTTACAGCAACCCCAGAAGCCCCAACAACATCATCTTCAACAAAATCATCATTATCACACACAACAGCAACAGCAACAGCAACAACAGCCACAGCCTCAGATTGGTACTGTCCCACAGCTTCTTGCTGGTGGCATTGCTGGTGCTTTCAGCAAAACTTGTACTGCTCCCCTTGCCCGCCTCACCATTCTTTTTCAGGTATTCCTTCTTTTTTTGCACCCCCTCTTTGTTTATTGTGCTTTTCCTGTGTCTGAACGAACGACTAATTCCACGGGATAACTGTAACCTGGTGTTTTCTTCTATGATTTTATAATATGTATTACCATTGTATGAGCTGTCTATATCTTATTTGTTTTATTTGGGCTTATTTCATTCTTAGGTGAGATTTAGATGGAAAAAGAAATTAGGATAGCTGAGGAGCGAAGTTCTGAGGTAGTGATAAGGTCTGCGTACATTCTACCTCCTCAAACCCCGCTTGTGGGGTTCCACGTTGTTGTTGTCGTTGAGGAGTGAAGTTCCTAGAGGACAAGAATGATTCAAAAGAGGAAAACTTGATTTTCCGTCTATTGACATAATTATGGGGTTAAAGAAGAGAATAGAATTAGCTAAGATCTTTTCTCTGAGTGACTTTACTTTAGCTAATTTAATTGAAATGTTAAGCAATTGGTGAGATATGGAGTTGAAAAGATTGAGTCTTTTTAAAACTTATTCTCTTTATATGTTGTACTTGTGTCAATTCCTTAGAAGATGAAAATTGGACCATGAAGATTTTGAATTAGTCGATGGTTTGATATTCATAGGCAGTCAGAAAAATGTATGAATGTCAATAACACAGTGAGGGATGAAATTTTTTCATGGTGCATTTGGCTATTTATTTTTATTTGGATGCTTCTCTTTTTGTTTAATTTCTTAAACACGTGATATATGAGATTTAAAATGCTTTTTTTAGTTGCTTATTGAGAATTAAGTTGGTGTCAACTCAACTAATTCTAAAAGGTACTTCGCGCACATTCTGACTAATTCTATGAGGTATCTGCTACCTCCCACCATACCGAGTGATTTTGTCCATCAAGGATTGGATAACAGGAATAAATAACCTAGTGTGTTTTTGCCGAATCCGGGAATTGACTTGTCAAAACTATAAGAATGTGCCAACAACTATTTTCCTTGATATCCCGTTCAATTCACTGTATGAAAATTTCCAATTCGTAGGTTCAAGGTATGCAGTCTGATATTGCGGTATTGACCAAGCCCAGTATTTGTAGTGAGGCAGTGCGTATTGTTAATGAAGAAGGATTCAGGGCTTTTTGGAAGGGGAACTTGGTCACTATTGCTCACAGGCTTCCGTATTCCTCAGTCAATTTCTATGCTTATGAACACTATAAGAGTGTGAGTACTTTATAACATAACTTTGTCTTTATAAAGTTTGGCAGCAAAAGTTTCTTTCAGCTTTCATGTTGCAATCTTTTCTGAAAGTTATTATGTTGGCAGCTATTGAAATCAATTCCTGGTCTGGATGGTAAAGGGCGACATGCAGGTGCAGATCTTTTTGTGCACTTTGTTGGTGGTGGATTGGCTGGAATAACAGCAGCTGCTGCCACCTACCCGTTGGATCTTGTCAGAACAAGATTAGCTGCACAGGTATAAATATGTTGCAGTGCTTGCTTGGTCTCATTGATCAATTAAACAGTAGCGCAGGGTATATTAGTTTTATCTCTAAATTATGTTGGTTTCCTGTTTTGTTTGATTATTGGAGCATCAAGCTGATGTTGTCCTTTGATTATAGATGGCACATATACTTGTTAGATGTCATACTTCCTATCTGTTATACTTTTCTCTATGCACGTGGACCACATGCTTTCGGAAAAAGCCAATTATCGCTCTAATTGACTAGATTGTCACAAGTATGGCTTAAGCATTTCATTGAGCTGGTTTCTTCTAGATTCGTAGATTTTGGCTATTTATTTGTTCGAAAAATATGTATTCAGTATTTCAGCTGGTTCTTTTAAACTTTGCAGAGGAATGCAATATACTATCAAGGCATCTGCCATTCTCTTCGTACCATTTGCAGAGATGAAGGCTTTTTTGGGTTGTACAAAGGGCTTGGTGCTACATTACTGGTCTGAATTTCTGCTCTACCTTTTATATATGTGTTGATCAGTCCCTGCTTCATCTGAAAAGGGGAAAAAGCAATTTACAAAGCTATGGTATTTGCTTTTGCAGGGTGTTGGACCTAGTATAGCAATAAGCTTTTCTGTCTACGAGGCTTTGAGATCCTTCTGGCAGACTCAGAGGTAAGTACCACCACGTCTTGAGAGCCTTACACTATGGTAGACATTCTATTGTTCTTGTGTAACATCATCTTGTGTTCCATTTTCTGTTTCTCTCAGGCCCGATGATCCTACCATGGCAGTCAGTCTTGCTTGTGGAAGTCTGTCAGGAATTGCATCTTCCACTGGTGAGTAATTTGTGTCAGTAACACTAGCGCTTTTTTTTTACTACAATTGAAATATTTGGATTCTTCGCTACATTCGTTTTCTTGGTTGAAAATTATACCATTTAGGGGTTGGTTGGTACGGGATGGGATAGACAAAGTTATTCCGCCATATATGTGAGGTAACTTTTCCAATTATTATAGTATAAATGATGGGTTAAATAATCACCAGACTAATTAATACCCCTAACCAAACACAGGATAAAATAATACCGTATTTGTATCTCGATATTGTTATTCCTTAATACCTTGTACCAAATGATCCGTAGAGTGAAGACACTAGCGTATAGCTATCCAACTTGCCTCTGCCTGGATTAGGGGAATCAAGGCCAATGCTTAAAAAAGTGAATTAATGGAGTACTGTAGGGAACAACTTGATTATATGTGAATCTACATACAGTAGTTGAACGATATTGCACTCTGTAACTGTTATGTTGTACTCTTGATGATGTGCAGCAACTTTCCCTTTGGATCTTGTGAGACGAAGAAAGCAGTTGGAAGGAGCAGGAGGACGTGCACGTGTGTACAACACTGGCATAATGGGGATCTTTAAACAAATAATCCGAACTGAAGGCTTACGTGGCTTGTACAGAGGGATAATGCCCGAGTACTACAAAGTAGTTCCCAGTGTGGGAATTGTGTTCATGACGTACGAGACACTGAAAAAGCTTCTATCTCAAGGACCTTTTGATTCTTGACATTTTCTGTTCTGCAGTCCAGTTTTCTGATTAAGAAAAAAAAGCCACAAGGTTCAGTTTTGTTCAAGTTACCTGTTGGGAAGAAAGTTTTAAGTATTGATATGCTAATTAGTATTAGACAAGAGAACATTCACACTGCGGCAAATTTTGTTGTTGCTGCTGTTTTAACTTGTTTTTTTTTGTATAGCCATTGAATATCATTAGTGTCCCAGATCAATTGTATTTCTTGATATTGTTTAGGCTGGATAATTCTTAGGAATTTTACCTTGCTTTCACCATCTTAGATGATTGTATCACCCCTTTTGTCTTATTTTCCATTTTATCCAGTGCTTCTTTTTGACAAGTTTAGGCTAAATCCCCTCATGATACTGTTGTAAGGACCAGTGGAGTATATCACAGTACTGCTTGGCAATTGTAATAAGAGGAGACTATAAGTTGGTTCTTATGTTTCATTTGGTTGCTTGTTGCAACGCGATTCAGTTACATACTAAATGTAATAGTATAGGAACTGTTATTACAAATTAGAAGAACTCGAGAATTGCCTGTATTGTATCTGGCTTAGACTTTCAATGAGATGTAAGTCTTGAGGAAGATATCTGAATGATATTACAAGTTCATCTTCCATCAACTATTTCTTTTGCTTGGCGTCTTAAGCTTTCATTATGCATGGAGTTTGAAGAAGGATCTGACAACTAAGGCTCTATACTTTTGAGTTTCCATAAGGGGGTTGGAATAAACAAAACAAAATAAAAAATATGGCAAGTTGCAAGAAGAGGCAACTATATGCATATGATTGAATTCACTTGTTCATTTATAATGTTTGTTAAGGATGACTGCCACTTCAGAACTGTGAGCACTGAAACAAGGAACATACAGCACCTGGTGTTCTTAAAGTAGTTCACCATTTAAAGTAGTACTTCAAACTTGATATTTTTTTTATCACTTTGATCAAGTATTCTGAATTAGTCAGCATGATGGCTGGTATCTCGTGTTGGAGAATATAATTTTGGGATGATTGTAGTACATGGCTATCCGGTCAGAATAATTATAAAGAAAATAGTCATTCATTTTATAGACGTATATAGTCAGTGTATATTTCATGTATAGTCAAGCTATATTCAATTTTTGAGTGTATCATAATATATATTTTTTATCAAGAACATTGCTCGTTGGAAAGTGGGAATTTTCCCTATTAGATTTAGTGTTTTAAAAAGTGGGGGCGAGAGGCAAAGCATTTTTATCTAAAATAAAGGAGTGTAGTTAAGAAAAGACACATATGTTTAACGATATATCATTTAATCATAATAATTTAATAATGGAATATAGTTTGATCTAATTATCGGAGTTAAGTAAAACCTCATTGTTATTCCCTTTTTTTCTTTTGGGGTTAGTGCAATCTTACTACAATCATTAACCTAGCTAACTATTTTCTTATTCAATATTTGTAAAACATTTGATGTTTCCAAAAGGAGTATCATATCCCATTTTCATTGACATGATTGACACAACTCTCCTATAAGAAACCAAAAAAAAAATTAAATTGAAAAGGTCGATAAAAAATTAAATATTTGTTAAATTTTGATGTGATGTATAACTGAGGCATTTACTTAATTTGTAGTAAATGTCTTTTCATTTTTTCCTTTATAGGTGTTATTTTTTCCCTCCTAAGTTATCCTTACTTGGATATATAGGTTTACTTTTATGTACCAAGTAATTATATAGAATATGCACTCCTTCAATTTAATCAAGAGTAATTTAGTAAAAATATCGCTCTTAAATGAATGTGTTCAAACTAAAAACATTATATATATACAAGTAGAAGGATTTTAGAAAAGATTTATTCTGTTGTTCTATATTCTTCTTTTTCTTTTTAAAAGTATCAATTTGTAACTGTCAATATCAAATATAATGACAGATTGCACTTTTTTTTGGCCCTAATCTCAGGAAAATAAGTTGTAAGGGAGAAATGGAAAAGATAATAGATGCAACTTAATTAAAGAGCAAGCCCTTAATTAGTCATTTTTCATGAAATATATATCCCTACTAATCTAATCAAGATCAAGGACAATAATATATGTGTGACATGATTATACACCAGAAAATAAGAATATGAATCAAATAGAATACATCCCATTATATTCTTTTTCACAGTAATATTCATCCAAAAAGACCCCACATATATATACCCCCCTCTTGAAGTTTATTAATTAAATAATCAATTAATTAGTATGGTTCGTGTCACCCCAATTAGTTTATGGGTTCCAAATAAATATTTTTGCTTACTAGGTTTTGAATAGAATATTGGTTTATATCAAATAAATCTTCTACTCAAATATAAAGTTCTCATTATAATTACTACTCTGCCCTATGTAACACCCCAAATTTTTTTTAAGTTAAGACTGAGTCATTCTTCGTAGGATATAACATTTTAGTTAATGATTCTTAATTGAGTATAAGTGTTAAAGTCAAATTCTTAATATGGGAATAGAATTGGAGAAGATCTAAGGTCATACGAACCCTTTAGTACGAAGCTAAGCTAAAAACTTTCTTAGCGTTTGAGTTCTAACGTAAGATTTTATAAAAGGTAGATGGACCAGTGACTTTTAGGTTGTATATATATTCTAGGATCAATTCTTAAGTATTTAAAGTATATTAGATATGATTTAGAGTCATAAGGGATCTTTTACATCAAGCCAAGTCCAAAGAATTTCTAGCAACTAAATTTTCGTATGAGTCGATAGAAGGGTCAACTTCAAATGACCATATCTCCTAAAGTATAATGAGTTAGGTGACCCGTAATATATAATATTGAAGATATTCGAATTAGCTTTTCAACACATCTAATTTTGTGTTAAGCGGAGTTCGGAGTAGAAAGTTATGACCATTTTAGTGGAGAGATACAAAGCTGTCCGAAATCCGCGCCCGGAGCGCGTCGCGGACCCTTACTGGATGAGTTAATGACGTTTTTTCTTTATAATTCGAGGGTATTTATCATAAAACCTTTTGCGAGTCTATTTATGGTCCCAAAAACATATAAAACATCAGTTTTTATGATCAAAACTCTCTCCTTTCTCTCCTAAACATAAACACTCAAGAATCATCAAAAAAATTATCAAGTTAGGATTAACTTCCAAAATTTCTCCTCAAGGTAGGTAATTCTTCATGAATTTCAATCTACTAGA
>JAPFFP010000113.1:5119379-5130687 GCA_026153255.1 Solanum medicagineum | reverse complement strand
AAGTCAAGAATTCAAGAATCAAAGATAATTCTTTCAATCAATGTCCTTCCAAGTTCTTTCACTTTAAAAGAACTGCGGAGATTGAGGATTTTCTCCAAGAAAGAGAAGAGAAGATCACAAACTTTCTCAAACTTCAATGAACGATTTCTCTCTCAATTTTGATCGGATTTAAGCGATTCAAAAGGCTAAATTGTATATTTTTTCGAGGAGAACACCATGGGAGCTTCAGAAACTGCTCTGTTGCTTCATTTGAGGTAAAAATTGCAGATTTACTGCTGCATTTTTAATGTATTTCGAAAGCTTTAACATGCGATTTCTTCCTCATATTAGCTTTGTCTTTTAAATGGTTTTCGCCGTTGAATTCCTTATCACTTGGGGAACATTTTCATGTAAAAATTTCCAGATTTCGATGGTATTTTTTGGCGATAAAATTTTTTGACCGTTTTACCCGTTTCACCGAATTAATTGATTTTCGTATCGTTAGATTCATTATATAATTGTGATGCTATATTTGAATAGATTTTGGTGAATTGGAGCGTCATAGAAAGGAAAAAGCTTCTGAATTGATGTGATTCGAGACTTTATATAAGGCAAGTGAATTTCTTAACCTTTGTTAAGTATATAGAATCTTATGCTTCTTGTGTGAGGTGTTGATAATGATTTATGTAGTCTTTGATTGAAATATTTTGAATTGGGTAATTATCTTATGTTGATATTTGACTTGTGAATTAATGATGGAGGTTTATTATATGTGAAATAGTGATTATTCGTTATTGATATTGAAGTGATACTTACTTTTAGATGTGAATGTTGTTAAAGTTGTGATGGTATTGAGATTGAGGATATGGCAACATTTATGGTATTGAGCTACACATTCTTGATTTTGAGATATATGAATTTATATGGGCATCTTGCATATTTTATCTCCATGAATATGATTATTGTGCATTTATTATGTATTTGCTGGATGATCCAAGAAAAGAAATGCAAAGCCGAAGGAAAATAGTTCCGGCTAGTGAAAAAGAATGAGAATTAAAGAGGATGTACTATGATTTGAGGGACGTATCGCACGCCCCGATGGATATTATGATTCGAGGGTCGTGTTGCACGTCGCGAGAGTTACTATGATTCGAGGGACGTGTCGCACGCTGCAACGGATACTATGATTTCGAGGGTCGTGTCGCACGCTGCGACAGATACATGGTCCATGTGTGGCCCCCATGGATTCTGACTGAGGCATGTTTATGATCAGCGGATGTGTATCACTAGGACAGACATGCATCATTCTACGTGACATTGCATTGCATTGCATTACATCTCATTATCATTTATAAACGTGTGAGTGTTTTGTGAAACTTGTGATAGATGCACTTGATCCCTGGTGTTGTTGATATATAATAGTTGTTGTGGTATTGAGCTATCTGCTATGTACATTGTGAACTGTTATGCTGGACTGATTTTATGCAGGTTATAGTTGTGGGGGTTTGGTTGGAGTGTTGGGGGTACCGGTATTGTATATTATTTAATTTTGTGTTTAGTAGTTCACTTACTCAGTACCGTGTGTTTGGTACTCACCTCTTGCTACATTTTGTAGGATGCGAGCCCGATCCCTCCGGTCAGACTTTTCTTATTACAGGATCGAGCTTCTAGATTATTCTTAAGGTAGTTGCTTATGTCTTCAGCAGACCTTCGAGGAATCCATTATTATGTTATGTTCTATTTGAGAACTAGACATTTGAGACATATATTTTATTCGAGAATTCTATATTTAGAAGCTTGTGCACGTGACAACCAGGTTTTGGAGAAATTTTCATTAAGTTGACTTATTATCCTAATTGAACTTTTATTTTTATTAAAATTTTGCATTTTTAATGTTGTAGTTTGGTTATAGACTGATTTGTCTTGGTGGGATAAGACAAGTGTCATCACGCATAAATTTCGGATCGTGACACCCTAACAACTATCTTTCTTTATTTGAGTTTGAGATGAGCTCATACATGCAGGTGCCTCAAAAAAGCTCTTAAGGTAAATTTCTTGTGAAATTTGAAAAATAGTATTTATTAATTTTATTTTTATATAGAATTACTAATAAGATAGAAGTAAATTTATAGTCTATATTGATTAATAATTATAACTATTATTAATTTTCCAATGTTTAAAGCTAGTCAATGAGGAAGAGACATCATTGTATGAGGAAAGAAAGGTTCCCATCTTATCATTGGCTTTAAAAGGAACAGAATCAACAATAACACAAAATGATATATTCCAGCCTTCTTGGTGACAGCACCTTATCATATAGGAGCATATCTTTTATATATATTATTATATACCAACCACATATCTGGGATAATTTTATTATATGTCAACTTTATTGAGGCACTATAAATTGCATAATTTGTCCATCAACACTTCTCACAAGAACAAATTAAACTAGCTACATATATAGTTGCTCTCTTTTCTTTCTTTCTTTCTTAAATTCCTATTATTTTAAGCATCATGATTATTTTTATTGTGAATACTGTGTTAGATTAATGGTAATCTGCATCCTGAGGTTTAGATTAGTTTCTGATTTACTAGATCTAGTCCTCGGGTTGCAGATTATCTTTACCTAACTAACAGTGGAAAAATCATAAATTTCTATCGTTGAAATGTTGTGTTGCATGTGGTGTTATATTGCTATAACTCATAACCTCATTTAAAACAACACAATAACGTGACCAATCTTATTTTATAAGTGGAATCTAAAAACTATAAAGTATAGGTAGGTTTTAGTTATATCTACCTTTATGGAGTAACAATATTGTTTATGATAAACCGTAAAATGAAAATATTATTTTCAAAACAAGATGAAAGAAATGCAAGAGTCATAGTAAAAATTTTCATTCTCTATTAATGCACAAAGAATATATTTTCTTAACTTACCTTGCATTTCTGGAAACAGCCTCTAGTGGAAATGTAAGGTAAGGTTGCGTACAATAGATCCTTGTGGTCGGATCCTTTCTCAGACCCTGCGCATAATGAGAACTTTAGTACTCCAAGCTTGCCAAACAAACTTATGAATAACCTTGTTGATTTTGGATTATGCATCTTGTTATTAAAAATTTGGTCCCCTAGAATATGACTTTGATAGAAGCTGAGGTTTTGCAAAGTAATGCATGGGTGTGCATCGGTCGAATCGGTTCGGTTCGGTTCGGTTCGATTTATCGGATTTTGATTTTTAAATATGCTAAACCAATAACAAATCAATAAAATAATTTTTATCGATTTTCGATTTATCGATTTTAAGTCCTTAACAGTTCAGTTTTTAGGTTATCCGATAAGGATGATAATGAGAATTTGCATTAATAAAAACTGACGAAGTATGAAAGAGTAAAATAAAGACTAAATACTAAAGTGGGTAACTAATCACTTAAGTACGATAAAGATTAAAATAGGTGAAGTACTACTATGTGTTTTATTTCTATTAAATTACTAATATTTAATATTTACATAGGGGTAAAATAGTGAATTGTTATAATCTTATTGGGTTCTCAGTTTACCCAATAACCCAATAGTAAAAACCAATATCAAATCGATAACCCCATATCTTTTTTTTTTCAAAATCATTTAAAACCCGATAACCTAATAACCCAATAATGCTTTTATCAGTTCAGTTTATGCACCGATCGATTCAATTTTTGCACACCCTTAAATGCATGGGTCACAAGGACAACATAACGAAATTGACGCCCTAAAGTTAAACCATAAGGTCTTAAGCTTTATTAATACTAAAATTTTACATATTTTTATTTGATTTCTTTCTTTTTATTTTGTAACAATGGTGTACGGATCATTTTGTACATCGTTTAACTATTTATTCGACTATCTACTTGCTAGCATTATCTAACGCATTTAGTAACTCTACTCACGAAGACTTCAATAATATTGTTCTAAAATAACACACTGAGGACCATTCCTTATATGATAATCACAAGTAATTGGCTAAATTATATGTTGTTATATTAAGGCTATTTTAGTCAAATAGTAGTGTTTAAAGGATCATTACCTGTTCTTAAACTCATTAATTCATGTGTCAATTGATGGGAACTCTTATGTGATATAATAAAGAATTAATTTCATGTATAAATAATGACAAATTCCTTATTAGGAGTATAATTTAATTAATCAATTACTTTTTTATTCAAATAATAGTGTTTTGAGGATCATTATTGTTCTAAAACTCATTAGATTATGTGTCCTACTGATGGGGACTCTCATATGATATGATAAAGGATTAGTTACATGCCTAAATAGTGTTAAGTTCTTTATTATTTCTAATTACTGTTTTAGTCAAATAGTTGCCTAGTCTATATATACCAAGTGGCCAATTATTGGAAAATCATTTAGTTAATTAATTAGAAAATTTATCTGTTGACAGTCGATAGTCGATTTATGGAAAGTACAAGGTCAGAGGGGGTAGAATGATGTCTTGTCTTGGGATATATGGAGAGTATAATGTTAGTAGTCCATTTGTTTATATTAAAATTAAAATATGCGAATGAGAGTATTAAAATATGTATTAAGATTGAGAAGTTGACAACTTATAATTGTGGTGGATGTTAGTAAGAGCTAACAATTATAGATTGGTAATGTCTAATATGATAGGATTGATTGATAATATATACACACCCCGATAGTGATTAGTGATATTGCGATTATAAATAGAGATTATCAATGACGACGACGACGGTGGTGATTGGTGACGACAAAGTTGCAGCTAATTGTAAGGATGATGGTTGTGAACAGTATGACAGAGTCAAGATATTTATTAAGGGGGTTAAGATTTGAAAAAGCAGATACAAGAATTCATTGAGGGGAAGAGGAGTTCAATATCTAATATATACATTTAAAAAATTATTTTAACCGTATAATTTTCCGCCGAAATTATCGGGTAGCTTCGCCCTAATAATGGATAATGCTAGTTAATAATGATGGACAATGAAGATGATAATACTATTATTTGTATTTCGAACAATTTTTTAACAAATTAGTTCCTGTTTTATGATATAATGAAGAGCTAAATAAAGTTTAAAACATAGAAGTACAAGAAGCAGAAAAAATATTTTGAATCCACAAGTTATTTGTGTGTTGTTAAAAATTCATAATCCCTTCACTGTTATTAAAGAAAGGTGTTACTTCCTTTCACGAACAGAAAATATTTCTATAATAGCAACAATGTATCGATTCCAAATTAAAATACTTAGCGAAAATATCAAAAATTAAAATTAAATATCAAAAGTATAATACAAATTTGATCTAAAAAATATATCAATCAATCAAATCATTTGATCAAAGTCAAAATTGAACAACGATGACAACATAAAGAGAAATTCTCTTTTCAACTACTCTTTACAAACAAAAAGAAGTGTTTCTATGTATAACCAACTTCACATGCAACTAAAATTAAGAACTACACTTTGATTTTGCATTATGAATGAGTTGAAAGTTGAAAGTATGTTGCATTAAAAAATGTATTAAGATTGAAATGTTGATAACTTAGAATTTTGTTGGACAATATAATAGCTAATAACAATAGACTCGTCGTGAATGATCTGATAGGATTTATATATATGCACCCACTCAGAGAGAGAGAGAGAGATTAGTAATTTTTGTGGTAATAATAGTTGATAGTGATGATGATTATAAATGGTGACTGACGATGATGACAAAAATGGTGATAGACAATGATTGGATGGTTAACAAGCGTGACAATAAATATTCATGAAATATAGTTTTTGTTTGGAATTAAAATATTTAGTAGAAATATCAAAAATTAAAAATTAAATATCAAAAAGTATAATATAATTATGATCCAAAAAGTATATCAATCAATCAGATCATTTGATCAAAATCAAAATCGAGCAACAATGACTAAAAAAATTCTCTTTTCAACAAAACAAAAAGTGTTTATAACTTCACATATGACTAAAATTCAGAACTACACTTGGATTTACATTATGAATGATTTGAAAGTTAAAAAGTATGTTAGCTATTGTTCTAAAGCTTATAATTGAGTAATTTTGACTTAGAAAATGGAAGTGGTCAATTAGATATTTGAGTTAAAAAGAACATTCAAAATTTGGAGTGAGTTCTAAGATAATAAGTGGCACCACAACAAGGGATCAGCATAGTACACATGTCAACTTAACCAAGCAGGGAAGTGACACATGGAAGGCAGTCACTTGATAACAAGAAAAGTGCAAGTCAAAAGAAAAAAAAGTATAGTCAAAACCCTTATTCCTTTGTCTCATACTTTGAGATACTCCAATCTTATCAATGATCTCGATCGGGATAGGCTTAGTTTTAAGATTTTATTGAGATGATCTATCTCTATCTCTATGAATTAATAATAAGGTCTGCATACATTTTTTCCTCTTCAAATTCTATTTGTAAGATTTCACTGGATTTTGTTGTTGTTGTTATCGTTCTATTTGCTCAAGCTGCATTCCTTTATTTTTCCTAAATTTCAAAGTGATTATACTTTGGAGTTGAGAAAAAGAATCAACTAATAAGTTAATAGCACTCTTATTTCAAAACTAATTAGCACTACTTTGAGAAGCATAATTTCATAATAGTCTTCTCTATAACCAAATCATATCATGTTGTCTACAACTCTATGTGCATTGTCATGTTTAAAGGTACTCTAGTATACAAGTAATCTAGACTGATGTTTTGAGCAAATTCATGTTGGTCCTAGATAAGAATCTAGTCAAAAGCATCATATACACTTTATATGGTAATTGGTGCATCTAATTTTGATTTGACCTACAATTTAAGAAATAACAACATGCATACGTAAGTGAGGTCTGGGAAATATAGAGTGTATGCAAATCGTATCACTATTTCATAGAGATAGAGATGTTTTCGGAAGACCTTCATCTCAAAAGTATCATCTCCAAAAGCAGAAAATACTAGATATGAAACTAAATGACTAAAGTAGAAAGTAAATGATAATTTGTAAAACCAATAAAAGTAACAAAATAAACGACGAACAATAACAACGCAATATATAAAGACACGACTACTTCTATTAACCTACTATATCACAAGGCCAAACAAATATCATCCTATCCTACTTAGCTATCTTTAAGAAAGCAAAATAATAATAATAATAACTATACAATCTTTTTATGAAATTCTTTTTATTTGACTCATAGCTTAAAACATTTTTTAGTGATAATTTTAACTCTGTCAAGCAATGATACCCTATTTATCCCCTTGAATAATTCATATGTTTTTATTGGAATGCAACAAGGAAGATATGTACACCATGGGATCTTTGCAAATTTGTCCTACCATAGCCTCTTTCAAATTCTAACCTCACCTTTCTACTTTAAAGATACCATAAATTATATTCTATTATTTAAATTATTCCCAACCACCTAAAAATCTGAAGATAATTTAAGATATCAAATCATATGCTTGAATCAGACTGATCATTGAAGTATATTAAATAATCTTTCTCATCAAATTATGAGGAATCCATACTATATTGATTTATATCTCAACTAGGAGCCAGAATTTTCTATAAAAAAGTTGAAAATTTTAAAATGTAGACATACCAACTAATTGAAGGGAGTTCGATATCTATTATATAGACATAAAAGAAATATTTTTTTCATATATAAATTATACTGTAATTCTTCGCTGAACTGAATAGGATTGAAATGAATCTCTAATACCTACGTCGCTCCGCCACTGATTTGATTAAATAACATAATAAAAAGAAACAAGTATCAAAAAAAAAAAAAAACTCAATTCTTCTCTTAATATTGAAATTAACATCATACAGAAGAATATAATATCCTATATGCCAAAACTTCTCAAAAAAAAACAAAAGATGGAAAAATGCTAGTTTTTTTTCATACATTTCTTGTGCTAAAGATTCCCATGCACCAAAGAGTTCCTAAAAAAAGAATGGCCTAAACTAAGATTAGCTAAAAAGCTAAAAAGGAATAATTAAAAAAAAATTAGCTTTCTTTACAAAAAGCTGTTGAAAAAAAAAAAATCCTCAAAGATTGGAACTTGAACCCCTTTTGACCAAAATAAAAAAATAATATCAAGAAAATCAGAAAACTCAAAAATTTTCTAATTTCCAAGAAATGGAGAATTTCATTTGGTGGATCGGAGCAAAAAGATACTGAATTCTTGACCCGGACCCTCATCTGGGTTAATCAAATGAAAAGACTCCGAATCCGCACCGCCAATAATACACTCGTAATTAGCTCTCATGTACATTACTTCTTCAGATTCGGTACCCGAAACCAAACCCGACGGAATTACACCCGCCCCGACTGTCATTGACTGCATCGTCTTCAACATGACTCGGGTCTGTTGGGTCGCCCGTCTCCGAATCGCAAACCCGATTTTTCGGCCATTACAGAACAGAGTCCACATTGGAATTGAATGGAGCGGGCAACGATTCAGCTCAGAATCCGATGATTCAAGGGCAATTCGGACTAATCCACATCGCATTTCTTGAATAAGGGTTGTGGTTGGGATGGAAAGTTCTAGAAGAAGTGAAGGCTTCGTGTTGAGACGATCGTGTTGAACGCAGAACCATACGTGTCCGCCGCGGCGTTGGCCGAAGATTGTTCCGATTACCATTGTTCTGGAAGAACGAGGCGGAGCAGAGAGTGAAGCGGCGCCGGCGGAGGCAGCGGTGGTGGTGGAGCTGATTGGGGTTGTGGGGTATGAATCTTCTTGGTCTTCTTCTTCTGATTTCTTTTCTTGTTTTGGGTCGTCGAGATCGTCGCGTAGGGAGGTGCTCAGCCGTTTTTTGGTGGAAATCGTGAGCGGCGCCGGTGCCGGTGCTGGGGATGTGGGTGTTGAGTTGAAACAGGGGATGAGAAATCGACGGAGAGCGTCGATTTTTGGCATTTTTGCAGAAAGGGTTTTTTTCAAGAATTGCAGAGAAATGGAAAACAAGAAGAAGATAGACAAATTATAATGGAGATTTTTTTTCTCTTCGAATGGGTATTGCAGTGTAGAACACTGTATTTATACTGTATTAAGAAATAGTTATGGCTCAAAAAACAGAGAGGGGGAAAATGGAAAGAGCGGGAACCGATGTAGCCGTTACATTGTTAACCGGTTTTCGAAACTAATTACACATGCATATTCTATTATTATCTCATAGAGATATACAAATTATTTTTGAAAGATTTTCAGTTCGAATACGTTAAACCAAGTACAAAAAGAAGATAATAGTGTAAAAAATATAGCAACAAATATAATTAATCAATATAATAGTGCAGTTATCAAAACATAGTAAACAAGTGACAATGAATTATAATAATACAATTAGTACAAACCAACTAGTGTGGAACATATATGGAAGGTGCGATCACCTAAAACGCATGAATAAATGATACTAAGTACCAAAAATCAAAGACTATATCAAGGTGCTCTATATTACCACCAAACCAATTACATGAATTTTTATATCGTCTTAAAAGGATAAATTGATACTCTAAGCTCTTGATATAGATGAGGATTACGATGAATCATCAAAATGAAAATCCCCAAATCAAAGAGTTTTGAATTATGGCGAAAAATTCCTTTCATCCCGTTATATTATAAGTAGTGGTAGATTAAGTATTTGTACACATAATTAGAGTAATTAAATTATTATTTTGATGATATTTTATCTGAAATTAAGTACAATGAGTTTTTATTGAAAGTGAAAAATGTGTGCTCTGTTTTAGCTAAGTAGTATATTATTTTAATATAGAGTAGAATAAAGAGCAGAGAATGACAAAAGACCATATTTTTATGTGGACAGAGATAGAATTGAAAGGATTCCAGATTTGTTAAGAAAAATGCAGGTTTTGACCTTTGACCAAAGTACTCTATTGTACACAATTTTGTTTTTTTGATTTAAATATAATCATTAACTAAAGATAATAAGATATATTAAGCTGACATTTAATTTTGTAATCTTATATATATAATGAGAAACTTTAGAACTGTAGAATTTAAAAAAAAAGAAAAGATATTTACTATATAATTATAGTTCATGAATTAATTTATTAAGTGAAAAATCGCTTATACTTAATTTCCCAACAATAACTTAGTTTAATAGCAACACTCTTTCTACTGGCCGGCGTGGTGCTGATGAATGCTTTTGATCAACAGAATACAAAGAGGAGAATAATGTGAGATATGAAATACAATACACATTTTATTTTAAACTTGATCATGAAATATCCATCTTATCTCGCAAAGAGGGCAGAGAACAATGTGGAGGATAGAAGGGCTTTTAGATTTTGTAGGGATGGTGATGGAGTCAGATACGATCGAAGAGGATCATTTAAATCCTCTTTAATAGTAAATTAAAATTATTTTTAATGTATATATAATATATATTAAATTATTTTAACGTGCTTATTTATTTATATTTGAAATATTTTTAGTGAAAATTCTAATTAGTTCCAAGAGTTGTGTCTGGTCAATGATGGTTGAAAGAAAAGGGAAAATACAGCTGGATTCTGATTGAATGTCTACTAGAAATTGTTTCCCTTTAAGGCAGTGCTGCATTTGTATTCTTTTTCAGATGAAAGGAGGGAATCTTTTACTCTCCCTTTAATAAAAGTTCACAGGTGAAATGCTGAGGTGGTACAAAAAGGTATGTCATCAAGTTTCTCATTTTTGGATAATGGATTGGTCTATTGGACAACAATTCAAGGTTGTGATTATTAGTCCTCCGTCTCATTTTATATGAAATCTTTTAATTTAATATGATATTAAAAAAAAAACTTTTAAAATTTATGGTCTAAAATCATTCTGAGAAATTTGTGTGATTGAAATTTATTTTATTAAGGATAAAAAAGAAATTTTAAAGTCAAATTATTTACAATTAGAGTAAGATGATATTCTTTTTGAGACGGACCAAAAAAAAGGGTGCCACATAAAATGGGATAGAGAGAGTACTTCTTTCTCTTATTTTACATGATATATTTTGACTTGACACAGTTGAAAAAAATTTATAGCGACGAAGTTCACGAATTAAAGATAAGCAAACTCAAACCTTTTTTTTTTCAAACGTCAACCCCCTTATTAGTACCCGAAGTTAAGGCCAACATATAAGATGATGTTTTTTGAATTTTTTTTTTTTTGAAAGTTGTGGTAGGATAGAGCCAAAGATTGACTATTTTTTGGCTTTGGAGTATGATGGAATAAAGCAAAATGGTTCTTTAAACTATCTGCGTTTCTTTCATTTGTGAAGTAGCAGTTAGTCAATGCAACTTTCGACGCTCCTCATGGGTCA
>JAPFFP010000113.1:5052417-5101095 GCA_026153255.1 Solanum medicagineum | reverse complement strand
GCCATTTCGAGTGCGTAAAACCTTCTCGAAGTGGAAATGTGAACCCGAACCTCATCTCTGGATTTTAAAGGATTTTTTCTGTTAGATCTTTTAAAATAAAATAAAAAAAATATATTTTTATCGGTTTCCTAATTATCCCTAAAATTAGGTGGCGACTCTCTACCCTGTCTTTTTCATTTCGAATCTCGAGAATTGGTTTTGCTCAAATCAATTGAGTCTTGAATCGATTCTCGATATTCGAACAATATTTTTCATTTTTAAGAGTCGGTCATTTTCCGACGTAACAACTGTCATAGCGCCTCTTGACAACTTCCATGTGCCTTTACTGAAAAGACTATCATACCTGTTTGTCAGGTATAGAAAGAAGATTCAGCCGAAGATCTGGCACATGGCGGACATCCTTCAAAGTGATTGTACTCCTGGAACTTGTCTTTATCTGGACATCACCAATTCCTACAATCCCAGAGGAACTGGAATTTCCCATTTTACAACTCCAAAGTCTCCAGCTTTATATGTTGTAAAATATTCCTTATGTGGAGTAACGTGGTAGGTTGCTGCAATATCTACCACCCATTCCATATCTTCTCTTGAGACGTGAAGGCATGTCTCATTATGGGTTGAACAATAAGCTACATTTCCAAGAATAGTAACTAATGTTTTTCCACCCTTCTTCTTCGGCTGCGAACTGCTCTGGACTTGCTCCTCTTTTGTAGTAGTTCTTCTTCATATGTCCTTCAAAATCATGGCTCCGGAAGATGATGTTGACTCTGCTGTGGTCATTATCACCTTACAATAGCTTAATCCACCAAAACGAGGTTGGATCTTAAAAAATGGAGCTCACTGTTACTTTTGGAACGGTCAAGAAATGTGGAATTGACACTTCGGGGCCAAAATTCCACTATTGAGGTAAAATAATAATTTTGAAAACTTTAAGGACCACACTGCAATTTCAGAAAGATCAGGGGTCCCACTGTAATTTCAGAAGGTTTAGGGGCCAATCTGAACTTTCATGAACATTTAGGGAACAAACTGAAATTTCAGAAAACATGAGGGTTCAATGTGTAATTTTCAAAACTATTGCAGATTCCGGCATTGAACAGTGTTTCTGATCGTCTTCTCTGGCGAAAATTCGGTGAACAGTATCATCTTCTCCGGCGTTACTCCGGTGAACAGTGTCATCTTCTCCGGTAGCGTTGACCAAACTTTGACCACGATTTCCTCGCTCGTTTGAGCTCCGATTATGTCACCGTTTGGTGCGTTGGATTCCGTTCAACGAGACGAATCCAATGGTGCAATCAGAATTAGATTTCGAATAAAATTCAAAAAATCCAAATTCGACATCTCACCGAAAAACTCGACCAACGCTTCTAACTTGGCTTTGATACCACTTGTTGAGGCCAAAGGAACAATAAGCGTTGGTAAACACAAATTTGAGAGAAAAATTTCTTCTATTACTTACAAGAATAGATTACAAAACAACTCTCAACCTCACATATTACACTCTTCTTGGTGTTCATGGTGATCACACTCTTTGGTGATGTCTAATGAAGGAGTTCAGCAGCTCCTTTTATAGGGGAAATTCTACCCCCATTGATGTCATTAGTGACATCACAAGGCAGCCACTGTTGACACTTGAATATTCAACAATGGTGGCTGGTGGCTGTTCAACAATGGTGGCTGGTGGCTTGTTCAACAATGATGGCTAATGGCTGGAATTCTTCAAAAACTTGGTAAGGCAACAAAGTATCAGTAGGCAAATCAAAACTCTGCCACAAAATATCACCTTTATGATTCTTTAAAACTAAGTTGCCTGTTTCAAGAACCTCTGCCTTTTCAATATCAAATGATGTTGTGTTTGTTTGCCAAACAATTGTGTCATCAACATCTGTTAAAACCAAAGCTCCAGTCTTTCTTAATGTCACCTTTGACCCTCTGACATTAACAGGCCTATCTTGTTTGGCATTCCAAACAACAGTTTCGTCTCTTGAATTTGTGAACCAAATGCCAAAATAATAAGCATTAGTATTACTTCCTACAGGATAAAAACCACAAGTGAATGTTTCTTAAGAGGAAGTAATGAAATGTGATTCATCTGCAACTGAAAAAGAATCCCCTCTAAACAAAACTCTTGATGCTGTTATCAGAGGGAAGGACAATACAAGAAAAAGGAAAACTAAAAAGGGAAAAAGATAAAGTTTGAAAATTTTCATGGTTTCAAGAATTTGGTTAAGGAATTCAGCAAATGAAGTTATGGGGTTGCTTTATAAGCAAAACTGCATCAAATCCAGAAGATTCTTTTTTGCAAAATTGAAACAAAAAGAAGCATCCTAGTTGGTTCAAATTGAAAGAACAAACATAATAAAGTCTGAATAATTTTAAAAAAACAATGATTTTTTTTAGTTACTATAATTTCTTTTTTTTTTAATTGATACTTCTTTCAATTCATCACATGTCCGCCTATACTCAATTAGTTCTAATTTATATGTTAATTTTCAATGTATCTTTTGTCAATTATATTAATTTTATTTTTCTAGTCTATCTAGGGAACCCACTGGATGTTTTCCATTTTTCACAATGGAAAGGAATATTTTCAGTTTATTTATTTCTCAGAAATTGCCATCTATCAAAAGTTCCTAAGAGACAATTAGTTCATTGACTCACAGAAATTGTCATCTATCAAAAGTTTTTAAAAGACAATTAATTCATTGACTCAAAGACCAATGTTGGGATTCTAATATTGTAGTTGAATATCCTCATTAGATTTTCAAAGATAAGTTAAAACGTGGAAAGTATTGATATAGCAGTTTAAATCAACAAAAAAAAAATTATTTGTGTGAGAAAAATAAAAAACAAAGCTTATGACTAGAGAGGGGTGGAAAGATAAGTTAATAATTATTTATGAAATTTATAAGATCGGTATTTAATTCATAAAGAATAATTTTTACGATATATTGCTTTTGAATTTCCATACAATTAAGCCAATGCAGCATCAATCAATGTGATGTCGAACGCGAAATGCTTGAAGCTAAATTTTTAATCTTGCAAATAAAGGTGAAATAGACAATATATCCCGTTTGATTTTCAAGAATGTACTCAATTGTATAAATATATTATTTTACTTGTCTTTTTCATGACTTACCAAATCAATCAATCTCGATCTGTCTTCACAACTCTCTCTATATTTTGAGACCAAAGCATACGGCAAAATCATACAATGAATCTTAGAAATTTGAAGTAAGACTTTACTTTTCACTAAAAATATAGAATAAAGAGGGAAACTTCATGAAACATGTTTTGGATACGTTATTTAATAAATCATATATAGAACAAAAACCATAAACTAACAAGATATATAATCTGTCCCCAGGCAAAACATCAACTAAACATCATAATTGAGATTTGAATGACTAAAAATGTGTTTCTGTTCTTATCATCACTTAAATGTGAATTGTTAGGATCTATAACAAAAAATTAATATTGTTAAAGTACTGTATATTAAAAAAAAATTCAAAAATGATATTTCACCGCTACTCCTTTTTCCCCATTAACTATCACTGTTGCCCAAAACTAGCCGCCATTACTAGTCATTATTTTTAGTATTACCATCTACAACTATTATAATAAGCATCTATCATTATATATACCTACGGTCACCATTATTAACCATCACTATATATCAACAATCATCATTATTAATCACCATAACAATTAATTAGCATTATCATTAACCACAATTATTAGCGGTAACAACCAATTACTACAATCAATGTTGAGGACACTGCAGTTTTGATGATGGACAAAAAATATGAAACAGCTTGATCAATCAGGATTCTCTTGTGCTGGTTCTCAAAGAGTTTCAGACATGTCAGCAACATGTGCGAATTGGATAAAGTCACTTGGGATAAGATTCAAAGAAGTACAGTTCAACAAGGATACAAGGAAGAGATTGACATGATAGAGAATTTTATCGAATGAAGAGCTCTATGACAAGAAGAGTCAGCGGAGGATGACAAGAAGAGTCATTCGATGACAAGAAGAGTCATTCGATAGAGAATTTTATCGAATGAAGAGCTCTATGACAATAGATCCAGAAGAACTATTGGCATACACGATAAAATGACAGAAAAAGCAAAGAAGAAATCATTGAGACAAAAAGCAAAAAATGCAGTTGTCAGAACTAGAGTCTTGATCATTGAAGAAACACTTGTCAGATTTGTTTCTTCGTTAAGTTGAGTCTAGGAAGTTCTTTCCTTTGCATTGAGTCTAGATGTATTCCTAAATTCAGTAATCTATAAACTAAAGTTAGGAAAGGTCTTCAAGTTGAGGGCAACTCGAAAGCTAGGGGAACATAAACCTTGGGAGGTTTGTGTGTATTGTTAGGACTAGTTGAAGTTCGCTGTTTCGTAGAACACTAGGACTTGTAATCCTTTTTTGTTGAGGCTCACATAGTTTTAGTGAAGTTGGGGAAAATTCTGTAGAGGTACAGGTCGTGGTTTTTCACCTTCTGTGAGCCGAGTGTTTCCACGTAAAAATTCTGTATTCTCATCTGTTTTTACTTTTTGGAAACATGTCTGTAAACTTGATTCTTCGATTAGACAAATCCATAGGTTTTGCAAATCTAACAAGTGGTATCAGAGCAGGTGTTCTTATTAAAGGGTATACTTAAGAATTGATCAAAATGAACACTGCACCACCTCTTGAACATGGAGAAGGACAGTCATCCGTAAGACCACCACTCTTCAATGAAACTCATTTTGGTTGGTAGAAGACTTCATGCAAGGAGAAGATTAGGAGCTCTGGGATATGATCACAATTGGGCCTACTATTCCCATGAAAACTGTGCAAGGTCAAGTTCCTAAAGAAAGAAGGGAGTTTACTGCTGACGATCTTGTGGCTATGAGAAAAAATGTTAAGGCCAAAAATATTTTGGTCTGTGAACTGGGACCTGATGAGTAAAACAGGATATAGAATTGCACTATTGCTACACATATTTGGGATGCTTTGACGATTGCACATGAAGGAACCACGCAAGTTCGGAAATTCAGGATTGCCATGCTGTTTACTGAGTATGAAACCTTCAAGATGAAGGAAAATGAGTCTCTGAAGGACATGATAGCAAGACTCACATTGCTCATCAATGAACTGGCATCTTTGGAAAAAGTACTCACTACTGAGGAGCAAGTTGTAAGGTTCTGAGAATTTTACCCAAAGCTAAGTGCGATGTGAAGGTTACTGCTATCAGAGAAGCCAAGGATATTGAAACTATGACTCTAAATGAACTGGTTGGAAATCTCAAAACATATGAAATAAACATGGAAGGTCAAAAGAAGAAAATGGTAGCGGGTGAGAAATCACTAGCTCTGAAGGCTGCTTTTGATGATGAAGGATCAAATTTAGATGAGGATCAGATAGCTTTTCTAGCTAAGAACTTTGAGAAGTTTCTGGGGAAAGAGAAAGGAAAAGACAAGCGAGAAACACGTAGTCGAAAGTGGTCAGAAGACTCAGGATGCAAGAAATGTCTAATGACAAGGATCAATTAGGTTGCTACAAGTGTGAAAAAATGGATCATCATATCAAACAGTGTCCACAAGGGAAATTGAGTGGAAAAAGGAAAGAGCTGAGAAAGAAATTAAAGAAAAAGTTGCTAAGCAAAAAGAGAAAGAGGAGTATGCCATGATGGCTGACTGGGGATCTGGAATGGAGGAGCCACATACTGAAGATGTAGACGAAACTGCTTTCATGGTTGTTGAGGATTCAGATCATGCGGAGGATGACAAGTCTTAGGTAAATATTCTTGAACTAAAAGAGAAGTTACACCTTTTTTCAAAAAGAAAGCTAATTTTGCTAATGAATGGGTTGATTGATGATTTTCAAGAGATAGCTAATGAAAAAGAACAACTGATCAAAGATTTTTCAAATCAAAAGTTTGAAAGTTTTGAGGTCAAAATTTGTCTGAAATAAGCTAATGAAGAGAATCACAAGTTGAAGAAACAGGTTGAAAATCTTGATACCCTTGTGCTAAACTTAAAGTCTGAGATACTAAACTTAACAGTGGTTGAAAAGGGTAAGAGTAAAATGAGTGATGAACAACAAAATGTTGAAGCTGAATTGAAAAAATGCAAAATTGAGTTCTTTAGTGAGAAAGAGAAGGTCAGTTAACTCAGGAAATTTCCACTCTAAAATTGGATTTAGAAAGGGCAAATAGGTGGACTCAGTCATCAAGAATTGTGAATCATCTAAGAAACAGGAGTTAGAATGAGAAAGCTGGAATAGGATTCTATCAGAAAGATGTCACCACTACTGATCTGTGCTACCTCTGTGGTAAAATTGGACATCCTACTACTGAGTGTCCAATTGCAAATAATGTCAGGAATAGGAACACTGGGCGTGTGTACAAAAAGTGGCCTAAGAATGATAAAAGAAACAGGTCAAGGAACATGTTACCGAGTTGCGCAAGAAGAGATCTCATTAATCCTTTTTACAATAGGAAAGGACCCAAGCTAGTCTGGGTTCCTAAAACTAACCCGTGATTCATATTGTAGGCTACAGCGAAAGGAAGCAAGTATTGGTACATGGATAGTGCTTGCTCAAGGCATATCACTGGAGACAAACTCAAGTTCCTTCCACTTGCACGAATGAAAGGGGAAAAAAGTTTCCTTCGGAGATGGAAGAAAGGGTATTGTTGTTGGAGTTGGAAAAATTGGAAGAAATGAATTAAGGGCCTTGGAAAAGATCTATCATGTGGATGAATTGACGCACAACTTGTTGAGCATATCTCAATTGTGTGATAAAGGTACGCACTTGAAGTGCTTGAGTGCTATTGCTGATGATCCTTTACTTTGGCACAAAAGACTTGGTCATGCAAGTATGAAGCAATTAAATACTCTAGTGTTAAAGGACATGGTTATAGGTTGCCAAAAACTAAGTTCAAAGACAACAAAGTATGCAGTGCATGTGTAAAGGGGAAGCAAGTAAGATCATCTTTCAAGCCAAAGAACCAGGATGACTATGAGCTGGTGCACAGGACAGAGGAACAATCAATTGTACTTGGTTCATCTACTGGACAACCGGGTTCATCAACAAGACAACCGGAGAGCTCAGAGTCAGGGGAAACTATAAGTTCTGAAACTCGATCTGCTGATTCGAGATGTGTCCAATCAGAATCTGTAGAAGTTGAACAAACTCAAGAATTTGTCAAGCTGATGAATGGAGAATGTGAGATGAATATGATGGGAGAACTCAAGAGGATCTTCAAGTATCTCAAAGGAATCACAGACTTGGGTGTCTAGTACTCAAAAGGTAGCAATTTCAATCTTGTGAGGTATGCAAATGCTGACCATGCTGGTTATCTAGTGAACAGAAATCGCACAACAAGTATGGCTCACTTTCTTGGAACATGTTTGATTTCATGGTCCACTAAGAAATAACACTCTGTAGCCTTGTCAACTGCTAAGGCTGAGTATGTAACAACAGGATCATGTTGTGCACAGCTTCTCTGGATTAAGCAACAAATAAAGGATTTTGGTATGGAAATTGGTTGTGTCCCTATCTTCTGTGATAACACTAGTGTCATTAATATTGCTAAGAATTCAGTGTAGCACAATAGAACAAAACATATTGACATTAGATATCATTTTCTTCGTGATAATGTTGAAAAAGGTCTCATATCAATAACATTCTGTGCTATTGAAAATCAAATAGTTGACATCTTTACTAAAGCATTAAGCGGAGAACACTTTGAAAAAATTAGGCTAGACTTGGGGATGATTAAGATTGTATAAACTCCCCCCCCCCAAATGATTGGTTAGAAAATTGATTTTTTTCTTTTTGCATTTCTAGAAGCGTTTTTTCAATTCAGCTATCACATGAAAAGCGTGTGTTTTCTATTTATACAAATTGCCTAACAATTGCATGTGTATATATTAGTGTGCAAATTACTGAGTTCAAAGAGCCTAAAAATGTCCAACATCATTCTGGTCAGGTATGAAAGTTTAAGTGTCTTAAAGTTACTCTTGCAGTAGTGAAACAGGTCCTCCATTCTAATTCTGTGTACTTAGTCCTTTGATACTCTTCTCTTTGCCGCTAAAACTCCAAAAGTCAGCTTTATCTACAACACTTCTTTTCAAAGTCCTGTCTGGCTCTAAATTCTCTACTCTGGTTCAAAGTGTGCCCATTCTCTTAACCGCTGATGATATTTCTAGAATTTTGGGTATTCCCGATGTTGGTTGGGATCAGTATGTGAGACATGAGTGGCCTCCTCTGTAAAATATGGCCACTGCACTAGAAATCTCTCGTAAGTTCTCTAGGTGCCCAAACTTGGTGCAACATAAGAGTGTGCTTCACAGTGAGATGTTTGTTCTTCATCGTCCTTATTTTGATATGGTCCACAAAATCTTAATTCCCAAGAAGGAACGACGCTGTGAGGCTAGCTATCCAGATCTCACTCTGATGGAACCATTGGACTCTGAAATTCCATTAATCTGGCTAGTCTGATTATCAAACACATGCAGAGGGTCCCTGTTCAGGACAAGAATGGTCATGCCCTGCCATATGGATTTTGGCTCGCTGACATTCTTAAGCCTTACTCTGCACCTGTATAGGTTTGGAGTATGCAAACTACCATGGACGTTTTAGGGACGGTGAACCATGTTGCACTACCTGGTTCTATGAAGCATGTGGATACTATTGTGCATCGTCTGGAAGATGATCTGGAGAATAAGACTTCTGAACCTGCCGCTGCGCATGAATCTTTTGCTCAGGAGTAGGGGACTCTGCTCTCTCGAATTTCTGATTTGGAGGCCCTATTACAAAGTGAAAGAGATGCCCCTGTTGTCACTCTCCAAAAGCTTTCTCAACTGACTCCTTCTGATGCTTCTTCATGAACCTCTTGTCTCTACCTGTTTCACTGATTTGGTGGGCTGTGCTTGGACGCTTTTTACTTTTATTCTGTTAGTTGCTATGCGGACATCTTATGGTTGTTTGCTTATGTTCTATGCACTCTTCTCCATGCTCTTATGTTGGTCTGTTTGTCTATTTTGAGGATAGCCCTTGTGGCCTTGAATTGTCTGTGAATCTTCTAGCCATGTTGAAAGGTAGTCTCTCTTCGATGATGCCAAAAGGGGGAAGTCATACTGAGTTATGCAATATTCATAACTCATGCTCTAACTTGTTTCATTCCAAGGTGGATGGACAGGTGATCATACTTAGAAGGTTTGTCATCATCAAAAAGGGGGAATATATTGAGGACACTGCAGTTTTGATGATGGACAAAAGATATGAAACAACTTGATCAATCAAGATTCTCTTGTGCTGGTTCTCAAAGAGTTTCAGCCATGTCAAGCAACAAGTGAAAATTGGATAAAGTCACTTGGGATAAGCTTCACAGAAGTACAGTTTAACAAGGACACAAGGAAGAGATTGACATGATAGAGTTCTATCGAATGAAGAACTCTATGACAAGAAGAGTCAGTGGAGGATGAGGAGTCTAAGATCCAGAAGAACTCTTGGCATACATGATAAAATGGCAGAAAAAGCAGAGAAGAAATCATCAAGACAAAAAGCAAAAAATGCAGTTGTGAGAATTAGAGTCTTGGTCATTGAAGAAACACTTGTCAGATTTATTTCTTTGGTAAGTTGAGTCTAGGAAGTTCTTTCATTTTCATTGAGTCTTGATGTATCTAAATTCAGTAATCTATAAACTGAAGTTAGGAAAGGTCTTAAGTTGAGGACAACTCGAAGGCTAGGGGAACATAAACCTTGGGAGGTTTGTGTGCGTTGTCAGAATTAGTTGTATTTCGTTGTTTCGTAAAACACTAGAAACTTGTAATCCTTTTTTGTTGAGACTCACGTTATTTTAGTGAAGTTGGGGAAAATTCCTATAGAGGTACATGCCGTGGTTTTTCACCTTTTGTGAGTCGGATGTTGGGGAAAATTCCTGTAAAAATTCTGTGTTATCCTCTGTTTTTACTTTTTTAAAACACGTCTGCAAACTTGGTTCTTCGATTAGGCAAATCCATAGGTTGTGCAAATCTAACAATCAACCAGCATCGTTAATCATCACCTATAAGAAATCATAAAATCAAGAAAAAATGATACTAACCTATTTTTGAATTATATGTTTTGTTTAATTTATTTTTGAATTATATGTATGGTAAAAGAAAATTGTTCAAAGTCTCCTCATATAAACACATGACACAAGTGGAGGATATTAGAATTGGAATAATTGAGAGAGATGGTTGCATTTGCCTTCCGATGGAGAACTTATCAAAACTCATTATTAGTCTTCTATATTGGTTTTTTTTCCCCCTAGAAAGAGGAAACCCACTGGAATGTTTTCCAGTTTCCACAATGGAAAAGAATATTTCCAGTTTACTGTTTGTCCAGTTTGAAAATTAAGAGATAATATTTTATTTTTATATTTATTTTACCTTTGTTATTACAATCCCAGGACAATTCATTGACTCAAAGACCAAAAATTGGATTATTAATATCACAGTTGAATAGTCATTAAGTCACGTTCCTTTTTATGTGAGTCTTAAGTACTTTCTATATTAATTAAAATATGCAAACGAGGCCGTCCTCTTTAGACCAAAAGAACAGAAAAGAGACCACTGCATATCATTTTTTATCAAGGGAATTTAGAATATTAATAGTAAAATTAAAATTTTTATCAAAAAAATTCAAAATACAAAGAAATGAATACATAAAAAGAGATTCTTTTCACTAAATTCTTGACTTTCTTGACTTGAACGGAAGTTACTAATGTAAGGGTTGCAAGAAAAAAAAATGACAACAAAATATTATTAAGATATAAAGCAAAATGAAGCAAAAAATTGTAAAAACATGTAGAAGAATAAGAAACTATGCGATTACTAAATACTAATAATAATAATGTGAAGAGGGATATGAGGCAAGACCCTTGCCTCCCTCACCTAACGGGAACCACAATTAACTACCTGTTAACCTTCTACCTTAATCATCAACTTTCATATCTTCTTATCTAGGATTATGTCGCCAGTTATAAGCTGAAGCTACGTCATGACTAATCACCTTGGCCTGCGCATCCACACACCTCTTCTTTATATGCCTAAACTATTTCAGTCTCACTTCCCTTGTCTTATCTATCAGAGACTACTCCCACCTTTCCCAAGATAAACTTTGTTCCTAAATATATTTCTCCTAGTATGTCCACACATCCACCTAAGCATCCTCATATCCGCAACATTCATCTCCTAGACGCAAGCGTTCTTCGCTAGTCAATACTCTGCCCCATACAACAATGCTGATCTTACCATCACTCTGCCCATACAACAACTATGATTTGTAATTTGATTTACAATGTGCTTTTATTTCATCAGATGTTAAAATCTGAACATACAATGCATTGCTTAAAGCACGTACATGAAATATTTTATCTGAACATACAGTGCCCACTATCACATCACTCTATGCATTCAACAGTTTTTACAGGTTAAAGAAATGGCAATAAAAGAATAAAGAATCGAAATGATCTTATAACTACGACAAAATAAAGAATAAGAATAAGAATAAACACGACATCAGGTCTACTATATATGGGAACAAATGAATAAGTAAATTCAAATTCCTCTTCTGAGTTCTAACCATAAAAATTTTATTGTAAACAACTTTATTTTGTTTTAAAAACTATCATCATTCTGAAAGAAAAAAAAACGGATAAATAATCAGAGCTGGATAACTAAACAAGTGACAAAGCTGATCATATAAAAACTTGAACGAAGCCTTTAAAGTTGAGTAATAATTTCACTTAAAATAAAACCAAGTTGCCTTTTATATGGGTAATACAGGAATAAACAAACTAAATCACCATATCATAAACATGCAAAATCAACACAACACATACCTAGTATAGTTCCACAAGTCTGGAAAGTAGGATGCACGAAGACCTTATTCCTGCCTTTTTAAAGGTACAGAGGTTGTTACTAATACACCCTTGGCTCAAAAGAAGTGAAATCAAAGCATTATTGTAAAGATATAGACATCTGAAGTTAATTCTTAATGGAATGCATGCCACTAGTCTTTAGAAAAGATGGATATCAGCCAACAAAGAGCTCAATCTGCTGAAAGAGGCTTTGCCTCCAGATGAATATAAGGAGATGATCCAGAGGATTGAAATTTGCTTGAAGAAAGAGGACATAATATATAACAATGTTGCAAGAGTTGAAGCAAATGATTTGCTTTTTTCCTTTTTTTCCTTCTCACTTCAAATTGCTAAAAGAATGACTGTACAGACAAAAGAATTTTACAGAGTAAGACACTGACATGTTATCGTTGTTTTGTATTAACAGCTCCTCTCCTCCTTATGGGGAGCAGTGTTGATCTTCACACTTCAGCAGAGCCATAATTTGAGACTTTGAAATGCTTTGCCTGTTATTAAGGACATCAATGTAATTTTGAAGCCTATAACGATCCGAGTTTGTTAGAGAAAATGGAGGGTTTAAAATCAGCGATGGTGCTTCCACTTGAAGGAATGCTAACAACCGCACAGCTTTTGAATAGAACACGACTGCATTTTCAGTCCGACCCATGTACTCATCAACCTGGCACAGTATCATAACTTCTGGTAAATGCTTACTGTAATATTAGGTCTCATTAACCAAAAACCTTTGGAGATAAGGGACTATTATCTTCTGAAAGGAAAAAAATGAAGCATAAGGATATTACGCACACGAAAAAAAAGTTTCTGATTCCCTCTGTCTTAAAGTTCTATGATGAAAGCCACTTTGTTTATGTTCGACTTCAATTCAACAAAAACACCAGGATAGACCAAGATATAGAACACTTACAGCTCCTTTTCTACCCAAAGCCAGGGCAGATTGAAATATCATCTCCATTGCATCTGGAACCTCTGTATTTCCTGAGAAAAACAACAGCACCGGCAAGCTCTTTAGGTTGTCTAAGACCATAAAAGGCAGTCCTACGCATCATAATTTGCTAAAACTAGTTTTTATCTATCTGAATAAACCATCAAGATTACTTGCATAATTTTGTCTTAATATATCGATGGAAATAAAAGTTTGCCATTGCATAATTTTGTCTTAATATATCTGTGGAAATAAAATTTGCCAGGTGTATAGGAACTAGTAAATTATTGCAGTCGAATAGATAGAGGAAACAAGAAGAAAAATGTCACAAACACAGTTGCAGCATCACACATATGGGTGACAATTGGGCGAGTTGGGTCAAATTTGGGCGATTCATAATGGGTCAAGACAACAAAGGGGTCAAGACCTAACCCGACCCAAATTTTCTTGGGTCAAAATGGGTTGGATAGTGGGTTATAAAACGCCGGATCAAGACCCGACCCAATTTATACTAAATTTTACTTATTTTATTTGTTCGTTTTTAGTATTTTAGTACCTAACAAAATTTTATTTTCCTTTATATGGTTGTATATGACATATCAAATTTTATTATGGCTATAACATATCAAATTTTAAAAAAAGAAAGTTTTTAAAAACTATTTTCAAAAGATTTCTCTCGAATCAATTTGGATTGCATAGCAACCTAATTTTTAATGGGTTGAACTAACAAATGGATGAGTTATTAACCCGCGCAAACTTAAACGGGTTGGAAGGGTTAGGTTTGATTTTGTCACCCTTAATCACACATAAAGCACATAGAGATTGAAGATAAAGGGGAGGGATAGAGGACATATAAATGGTCAGAGAATATACCAGGCTCTATATGCTTGGCAAGTTCCTCTGCTTTACCAACTTCACCAAGAAATGCTTTTTCAATATGAGAACACACGGTCTCAGTCCCCAAAATGTTACTAGCATCAAGATGCTCTTTTATGCTAACACTAACTTGACCTTTCTTCATGATTTCCTTCGATCTGATTGTTTCTTGGCTCGGACTTCCTTCAACTGCCGATGCCGCTTGTGTATGACAAATATCCAAAGCTTGCTTCCATATAGCAAGAATGACCAACTGAATTGACAATGCTTCCAGATGCTTGTCTGCTTCAACCTTCAGGAGAGTCAGAACTATTAGCAGAAACATACCAGAAAAAGGAACCAATAATAGCATAGATAACAGAGTAGTCAGCCAAGCCAAAGATTAATCAGCACAGAGATTTTGAATATAACATCTCCTGAGCACCGAAACTTGAAAGCATATATTAAGACAATAAATATCTTAACAGTAAAAGGTAGAGGACAATAGAGTTAATAATTAACATTATAAGTTCTCCAAGCACTTCCCATCACCTAATATGCAAGATGAGTGCAGTGATGATGAAAGGTTAAATCGGATGACACAACAAACAGGGATCGAGATTGACAGAGCAGAAGTTTGGACTATAACTCTTGTTTTTGCTGATAAATCCAATGCAGGAAGCAAAAGCTCTTTCTTTACTAGTTTTTCTTTTAGCTCTCTTAAAAATGAGGCTCGGCAATGGTCACACTTGCAAAGAAGGTCAGATACTTGCAAACCGTGTTGTTTGGGCCAGCTTGCGCCCATCTCGACTAATTCACGCATACGTACCGGCAACAAGTATCAGTTAACACTGTCCAGGCTAGGACCAGATGGAAAGAAATTTCCACGTACTTTTGTCTCTTTTGGGATTTGAACCCAAGACCTCATGGTTTCCAATCCACTTCATTGATCACTAGGCAATACCCTCGGGTGCCAATTTTTGAGTATTTCTAATTCTATCAAAACTCTGTCTCACCACTTTACACTTTCTAGCAAGTCTATCCCAAATAAAAGGTGGATGTTCTCTATTTTTGTGCCATAATTAACAAAATCAAATTATTTTAGAAGCACAAAGGCATGTAATCAGCATCTCCATTCACCTGGACTGGTCAATAAATGAACCTCAGACAGGAATAAATCAATAAATCACACTGGAATGTTTAAGGGAACAAAGTTTGGCTTCATCAAAATCTTGTTAATGTTTCTTCAGGAATCAAAAGGTTGATTTACATATGTAAAAATCAGCTCATTGCTGAAGCCACCGAATCACACAATAAACTCCACATATTGTACAAAAGGAAACAAAATGCTTCTCATTCAGCTGCACACCGCGTAAACTATGCCAAGGTAACATATTATGAAAGATGTACATCAAGATTTAGATATTCCATAAGACATACGAGGCAAGTAAAATAAGAAAAGTTTGAAAGCAAGGAAAGAACAAAATACATTAGAATAATCAAATTTTGTTCCGCTAAACAACTACAAGTCTACAACAACAAATAGCAAAAAGCTAATGAAAGGATCTGCAAGAATATAATAAATTCAGATGGATCCAATTTGAGCAGACATATTAAACTCCTATATTGGGGTAACCAAATCAATGGTGTAAATCAGTAGCACAGCTGTTGTAGAACGACGCTAATGCTTTAAATGAAGCATGGGATGAAAGCTAAAGAAATGGGATGCAGGATCTACAAGAAACTAGGCTAGAACTTTTTCTTTCCCTGCAACCCTACATGCTATCACACCAAACACACATGCAGCTGTAGAGAAAATGACATCACTTTGAGTTACCTTCTCTTTTACTAATTCCATGATAGCAGAGGCAGAACGCTGCAGGGACTCTATTCTGGCCGTGCCATCAGTTGGCGGCTGCTCCAAACAATTAATGACATCAGCGCATACTTGTGAAACTCCAGGTGCAGACAAGGGGCTTTCCAAACTTCGTAAATGACCTATTCTATTAAGTGGAGGACCAATAATAGGCACCGGGTCACTTGGTCTAGGATCTACTCTTGCAGACGGTTGCAGGGAACCGCTTGATCTGAATGGCATATCGCTAAGCCTAGAAGCACCTGCTGAAGAATATGAGTCCATGGGTGGGCCAGAAACAATGACATAGTCCTGATCAATCAACTCGAATGAATCCACCACTGTTGAATGGAGAGAATACCATAATCAGAAAGCTAATCTTAGCCAAACTGACTGTA
Source organism: Solanum medicagineum (assembly GCA_026153255.1). Classification (NCBI taxonomy): domain Eukaryota; kingdom Viridiplantae; phylum Streptophyta; class Magnoliopsida; order Solanales; family Solanaceae; genus Solanum; species Solanum medicagineum. Next base: position 5,085,145 of record JAPFFP010000113.1, on the reverse strand, counting down.
GATCCAAGCAAATTATAAATTTCCTCAAATTCTAGGAAAAACGAAATTGGGAATAGTGTTACAAAATAGAACCTTTTGAACGAGTAGTTTCTTGTCTATGGTCCTTCAGATTAATAGATTCCTTCAGGTGTGCTTCTGCATGTCGGTGGCTAGAGGCAATGCTATCTGTTTTCCGTGGGGTACTACTAGTAACTTCTTTCCTTTCAACTTTTGTATCACAAGAAAAACCATATGACAACCTCTGTGGTAATTTCCCAACAAATGAAGGACTACCATCAGGACCGCTGGAATCATCATCTAGACTAAAGGGTAAACCATCTTCTTGAAAAGTTTCCACTGTGTTACTCGCAGGATAGCCTTCTGATATAGGAAAACCACCTATTACCCTTTGAGGTTTTGTATCCCTGCTGATCATGTCCAACATAAATCAAATCCGATACATGAAATAATTTGTAATAACGAGAACTAGAATTCATTAACTGCTTTACCAAGACAGCTCATCTGGCTGCTTCTGCGCAAGAAATGGGTGGTTAAAGAACTCTTCAAATGTCAACCGCTCCACTGTGTATTAAATATACACGAAAGACAAGTTTTGAAATTTTAATGAGAAATTGTCAGGTAATAAAAATCTGGATTTACTACTGTTAAGGTAAATACTGATGACCTTCTCTATGTGAAAAGTTCACAATACCAAAGCGTACTGTGTGTGAAAAATCATATACAGTTGAATCTAGACCACTCAAATGAAGTACCTGGATAACGGCGCAACAATTTCTTGCACAAATCTACGCAGTTAGGACTTAAATTTTTTGCACTTGGAGGAAACAGCAACTCAGTCGACTTCAATATGTTCTGGAGCAACTGTAGCAAGATGGACAGAGAAAATTTAGAACCTTGTGTTAACACTTTTAATATCACTGGACAAATTGAACCTTAAAAAGTTCCACTAAAAGAAGTTTGCAATGCTTGGAAGATATTAACCTGGATTTGATTATTTCCAGTAAAAGGGGTTTTGCCAGTTACAAGCTGAAACAGGATAGCACCAACACTCCAGAGATCTGCCTGCGTTTGCAGCCAAAAGTTAATAGGAACTTGAAATGATATTACAAGACTATGGATGGAAATCATAGAAAAGAGTATATCACCTTTGCATCATACTTCTGAAGTTGCATTATCTCTGGGGCCATGTATAATGGTGAACCACAAAGTGTTTCAGCAAGACCCCTAGGTTGCAAAGACCTAATAAAAGAGAGAGGTGTCACATTATGACTTCTCACTTTTGATTGGACCACTTAGGAAACATTTAGACAGTAAGCTTGCAACTTAAATAGAAGGGGGGAAAGGACAGAAAATACAGAAAAAGTGTTCCTAATGGAAAATGAACTGCTGGAACTCACGTTATTCAAAAGGGGGAAGGGGGAAGGGGAGTACACATCAGCAAAAAGGTTTTTACCAAATGGATAACTTTACCTTGCAAACCCAAAATCAGCAATCTTCAAGGTGGAACGGTCATGGTTTGAAGATAAGAGGAGATTCTGTTGGATCGAGACAACAGGAACAAGTCAATGAATTGGCCATTTCCACTAACCATAACATTCAAATTCTCAAAAAATTTAAGAAGTATTATTGTCTGCGAATAAATGAAATGTTACCAAAGAGACAAGCAAGAACTCAGTCCTACGAAACCAAACAACCTTAGCTCCCTCAACTAGAATCTACTGATTTGCTGATTTTTTTTTTGACAATGGTAACTTCACTTTTACATATCCACAGACCACAGGTAAACTACAACAAAGTGTAGTCGTCCCCCATCACAAAAAATTGTCATTTTACATAATCCTAATAATCTAATTACAGCCAGTAAATTTTTCTTGCGTATATTGCACTTTTTGCCTTCAAAACACCTCTGGTTCCTCTCTTCCATATAGTCCAACATATGTATGCTGGGACCATCTTATTTCCTCCTCCTCCACTGCATTGCCATCTCTATTCCAGCTTCTTAACAATTATTAATTCTCCCAGATTTCACCCACCTGATCTTCCTCTTGTGAATAAACACCGGTCAAATTTGGTCTGTCCATTTACAGTGCAAAAAGAGATTGTTGAAAATCTTTACCTGTTCTTCACATAGGTAGCATCTAGAGCATTGGTTGAATTTCCTCTTGCTCAGGTTTTCATGTGTGAGGACTGTCTCCTTTGCCAATAACAAGGTGAAATAGTTTTACCTTACAAGGCACTTTGATCTTCCAGATCATTCTCCATGCCCATCCTATCTCGTGTATCTCTTCCTGTCAAGTCTTTGTAAGCTGACCTACAGTAAAAATACCTTTTGCTGTCCACCTTCCACACCAAGTTGTTTTTTTCCTATATAAAATAGAAGCTCGGAGATTCCAACTTTGTCCTGTCCATAAATTTGCCACAGTAGCATCCTGAAGTTGGCATAAGTTGTATAGCTTGCGAAAAATTTGCTTCAGAGGCCACGTCCACACCATATATCCTTCGAAAGCCACCTTCTATCCATTTCCAATCTTGCAACTTGTTCTGTTAGAAACTAGTTGTCATAGGTTCCTAATGGACCTCCATACATCGTAACTATAAGAAGAGTCACCTCTTTTGTCACCATCTATCCTGCATGCTTTGCTCTGATGACCTCCTTCCATAAAACTTCTTCTGGGGATGCAAACTTCCATATCCACTTCATCATCAAACTCTTGTTATGTGAGTTCAACCCCCACCCCCCACCCCCCGCTTTGAAGTAGCTCCCCCCATTTCACTAGGTGATATTTCTTCTTGTCTTCACTTCCCTTCCATAAAAACTTTCTCCTGATTGCATCTACTTTTTTACTCACACAAGCTGGAGAAGGGAACACAAACATCATAAATGAAGGAAGAGAGTCCAGCACGCTATTTACCAAAGTGAGTCTTCTACCTGAGGATAGATATTGACTTTTCCAGATTGCCAATCTTTTTTCACTTTTCTCTATCACACCACTTCATGTGTCCTCGGATTTAGCATACCAAGATAGGTTGTAAGGAGTTCAACCACTTCTCTCCCTAGCTTTTCTGCCAAATCCTCAAGTTTGGAACTGCATCAACTAGATAGACGAAGCTTTTACCCTAGTTTATATGTAATCTAGAACAACTTCAAAATGTTGAAAATAAATCTTAGAATCAGTATTTGCCCCATTGTAACTCCACAAAACACAAAAGTTTCATCTGCATACTGTACATGTGTTACTTCTAAGTGAATTCTGCTGTTTCTCCCACTTGGAATCCTCTGACCCAACCTCTCCCTCTTGATGTTTGTATGAGATTGCTCAGCCCCTCCATGGCTAGGATAAAGAGGACAAAAGATAGTGGATCCCCTAGCCTCAAACCCCTATAGGAAGAGAAAAAGCCACATGGACTTCTATTTATCAATACTGAGAATTTCAGTATCTGGTCCACCTAAGCCACTTAGAACCAAAACCCACCCATTTTAGCATGTCCATTAAGAAGTCACCATTCAGATGATCATATGCCTTCTGGATATCCAATTTGCATAGAATCCCTGCCTTTTTTTTCTTTTTTTTTTTTTTCTTTGTTTTCGTTAGTGTGGTTTGTGTCTACACCCTCATTTGCCACCAGCCCTGCCTCCAAAATCTTTTTGTTCCGTAAGAAGGGCCTCTGTGGCATGTCTACCAGCTTATGCATCACTCTTTTTCAGCCATTCTACTAAGACTTTAGCAATGATTTTATAAACTCCTCCACCCCCCAACTAGTCTTATTGGTCTAAAATCACTTAACTCCATTGCTCCGGCCTTTGGGGGGTTTAAATGCTACAAAAGTAAAATTCTTATGCTTCTCTCAAAAGCCCCCTCCTCGTGGAAAGATTGGACTGCTGCCACTACTTCGTACTGATGATGTTTAAAATCATCAGCCCTAGTGCCTTGTCCCCAACAAAAGATCTAATACTATTAATGATTTCTGCTCTTCAAAAGGGGCTATTATCATAACATTTGTCTTCTTCATTGACCACATGACATTCTCTCATATCAAGGTCAGGTCTCTAATCTTCAGTTTTCGAGTATAGGTTCTCATAGTATTCAATTATCACTGTCTTCACCTCTACTAGTACAGTCACCAACACCTATTGACTTTTAGCTGGTCAATAATGTTAACTCTCTTCAGTGCATTTGCTGTTTTATGGAAGAAACCAATGTTTCTATCCCCTTCTTTGAGCCAAGTTGTCCTGGATCGTTGCCTCCACACTGTTTCCTCATGGTTTGCAATGCTTTTAAGCTCTGATATGAGTGACATTTTAGAGGCCATCTCCCCCTCGTCCAAAATTCTTTATTCTTGTATCACTTCAAGTTCAACTAATGGTTTGAGGATCACCTATTTTTGTTGTTTCAGATTGTCATGGACTTTTCTATTCCACCCCTTCAGTTTGGCTTTTAAACTCTCAACTTTGACACCACAATGAAATCAACTTTACTGTAGAAGATGAAAGATTCCTACCAATTCCTTATTTTGTCATTAAAGCCCTTTGTATTTAATCACCAGTTTTCAAACTTAAAATATGACTGGGTCACCTCCCATTCTCCGCACTACAAAAATATTAGGGCATTGTCTGATACTATCCTCTGCGTAACTGATGGTTTGATGTTCCTGAAGGTTGAGTCCCAATCTTCTAAAACCATAAATCTATCTAATTTGGCAGTTGTGCTATGTCTCTTCCCTCTCCTCCAAGAGTAATTCCCCCCTGCTAAGTTAAGATCCATCGATTTATATCCTCAATGAACTCTTGAGAATTGTATCATCGATCCGTTGATTCTGTTGCAATTGGTCTTCTCAGAAGGAGACCTTACCGTGCTAAAATCACATGGCACCCAAGGGCGATTAATACGACTCCTAGTTGCTCCCAGTTCCCCATGTTTCCTTTCTAGCCGTATATGCCAGCTTAGATCAGAGGACACCCCGGTTAGGCTGCAAGATACTGATCATTCAACCACACTACTTATCACTCCTTACCAAATTCTTTTGTCCCATATTGTTACTATTCCTCCCCTTGTCCCACTTGCCTCCAGTTGTACATGATTAGCTCATCTACTGCCCCAAACTTCTATGACATAGTTTGCAATATCTCCTTCCAATTTGGTTTCCTGGAGATAAACTTTATCAGCTTTCCAGATTCTCAATATATTCCTAATCATACTTCTTTTCCTCCGAAAGACAAATTTTATCAGCTTTCTAGATTCTCAACATATTCTTAATCATACTTCTTTTCCTCCAACAGTTCAGCCCCCTTACATTCCAAGATATAATATGTTCACATTCATTGATTCATGATGGCCAAATATCCTCCACATAGATTTCTGTTTTCCTCAAAAACCCTTGTGGACCATAGATTCATGGATAAACCTAGCAACCTGATCCAGACCCAATCTCTCTTGATTTTCATCGATCAGCATCCAGTGATGGGCTTCCACTAATCAATGTCTAGCTTCATCTTCTTCCAGATTCACCGACCTGTTAGATCATGCCCTGCCACTATCCTTGTTGAGAGTTCAAACAAGACGTACCCATCATTCATCGCAAAGACATTCACTTCTATTGATGATTTTCATGTGTTGCAGGCCCATCTCCTCCTGTCATTCATGCTGGGAACTTCTTTGTCCTTGATTTTAGAATTTTCTGACAATGCATGGGCTTAAAATATCATTCTCTCTTTGTAGTGTCTCCCCAAAGATTTCGATGCTCTTTGTCGTGTTCTGTATCTTCACAAACTCTGCTGCCTCCTTTATCCATTTGCTATGATTGAAAGCTTCTTTGTATGATTTTCCTGTTGTACTTCATCCTTTCTATCTATCCCATGTACTCTGACAGGTTCATAGGCAAAACCAGCTATCTTGTGTGCTATATTCCCCCAACCCCATTATGAGTCATTTCTAGTTTCTAGTGTAATAATGATTGATTTGTTCTTGCCTTGTATGGCAATGAAAGTGATGCATCTCCTTTTTTCGTTGTATTTAAGAGTGGAATAAAACTCAGCAAAGTGGTCCTTCATGCTCCACCTATTAACTGTCCTCCCCTGTACTTTAGAAGCTTCAATAAATATGGCTACCAACCATCTCAAAACTTCAATGCTAATTTTGAACCTCCTCATCAGGTATTGACTGCACTCCGCTCATTCAAACCAAACTTTTACTCCGTTCTTAAATCTGGTAATCACGTATGACTTGAAACCTGTGTTGTAATAGATGCTCCCGTTCCATGATTGATGTTCTCCAGCTTGGTTGCCAGAGGCACCCATCTGAAACCTAATCTAGAAAGTGCTTTTTGTTTAGAACTTCCAGACATCGATTACTGTGCCTGGGAACATTTTCTCACTATTATAATGATATCCTTGTCCCATTTGATGCTTTCATTTTTTTTCTTTTTTGTCATTTTGAAGAGTCTTGTCCTCAGGTTCATGAACTAAAGCTGCCAAAATAATAAGCTCCTACTAATGATTAATACAACAGATGGCTAAAAAAGATGCTACATGATGCACAATCAACCGGAAGTCTCTTTGCAGCTCACACAATTTTTAATATTTTTACGCATAGAAAAGCTAGAACGGAAGTCATTAGATGCCCATGAATTTCAACAAGAACTATCGCAGGGACACACCTGAGATTTATGATGAATCAGCAAGTTTAAATAAAATTTACAGTATAATAGTAGAAGGAAGTGAAACCTGAGGCTTTAGATCCCTATGGATTAGATTGTTATCGCGGAGGATTTTTAGACCAGATGCTGCAGTAAAGAAATGAACACGAACATTAGTATCTTTGAATTTATGTAAGAGTAAAAGTTCATTCACTCACATGTGAAAAAAGAAAGTTACGCTAAAGAAATAGAAGATTCAGACAAACCAAGTTGTTGCATAAAATGTTTCGCAGTTGCTTCTGGAATTCTCCCTTGGTGTTGTTGAATGTACATAGAAAGATCACCTCCTCTGCAGTACTCCAAAACAATATATATTTTTCCAACCTCCTATAATTCAAGCACGAGGTTGCATTTAGATCAAAGAGGAAAAGAAAAGATGAGACTCAAGCAGAAAACACATTCCATTTGTACTTTTAGCAGATTCGCAATCAGTAGCACCGTGCACCCAAAATGAAAATAGAAAAGTAAATGGCACGAGACTTGGACTATAGACTAAGCAAAATGAGAAGTAGAAAAATAAGCGACACGAGGATTGGACTATAGACAAAAAAAAACCAGACCATGTGTGTATAGGACTAACCGAAAAGCTATACCTACTACTTCCCCGGGATTATACAGAGACTTAAATCTCATATTCCTTCTATCATGTTTATGGAAACGAAGTTACCCGCTTTCTTTATAACAACATGAAGAGAACTAAACAGGTAAACACATAATGTGCATTTTCTTTATTGAGTTCCTTCTAATGTGCACTTTCTGTATTGAGTTCCTTCATTCAATACAAGACATTCACCAACCATATATTAGCAAAATGAGCATAGAAATACTGCTCAAAGCTCCAAATGCATACACCCCAAGACAACGTACAACTGTTGGGAAGGGGACATGATCAATAGAACCTGGCTGGATCAGGGCTAGGATAGTGGTGCCCATTCTTAAAACAGTTCCAAAAGGGTTTGCTCACGCTGGAGGGAGCATCACACTTAGTGATCGGTCTGCTAGTTCACACAAACCCAAAGAAGTTAGCATGGACGATTCACATGCAGGGAAACTCGCACTCGTGGTTCTGGCCATACTTTCCTGAGGCATCTAATAACCTTGCTTCTGCTCACTGCCAGTGCACCTCTCCTGTCTATTGCCCACTTATTCTGGAATAATCCTTTTAGGAGGGACGATTTTACATATTTCTGCCAAATCCTTCTATTACTAAGTACGGCTGGTACCATTTCAATGTGTTCCAAATCTTTTGAACAAGAGAGGTTTGATGCGTTTGAATCCATCGTATTAATTCCACTTCCTACCCGCGATATGCTCAATATCCAAGGACCACGTGCATCCAAACAACCAGTCAGAAAAACCTCTATTGTTTCCAATTGCTCGATAAAGTCACGCGAGTACCTAAATTTTATCAGTAAGCTACAATTTGACTATGAACTCTAGCATTTTTACTTAGCAAAAAGCTGCATATTTCATCGATTAACACACAAAAACAAAAATCTGAAACTGAATTTAACGATACGAACCTCGATCATATCGTGCAGGCGAATAATATTAGGATGATTGATCTTCTGCAAAATTATAATTTCGGACTTTAAACTCTCCTGAAGTTTATTGTTAAGCCGAGCCGTGACGATCTCCTTTATAGCCACTTCGGTTCCATGAGCTCGGTGCCGAGCATGCCACACCGTCGAGAAAGAACCAGCACCGATTTGCTTCCCTACAACATAATCCCCTACTACAGACCTCCCTCCTCTGCTCATCGATTGAGCCATCTCCACAAAACCCTAACAGAATTTCCTAAACACAGAGATCGACAACCAAACACGGCCTTATCAGAGAGGTCCACCACCACCAAACACGGCCTTATCAAAGAAGAAAGTCCACAACGGTCAAATTCAATAGAAAGTTGAGATTCAGAGAGCTTTCTTCTCTTTGAGCTTATTGATGAACTATGATTATGGTGATGGTGATTGAGCTTTAAAATTCTACAAAAAGGAAAATGGTTTGCGATGATAAAAAGGGAATTAGTGGAGTTAATCTTGATTTTTTAAAGCTTAATTACTTTGGGTATGATTAAAAATTGTGTGGGGAAGAAGGAACAGTGTTGGTAGGTTTGCTTGAAGTTATGGTCATTGTGCCGTGCGCTTGGTGAACATATTGACTTGAGGCCTATAGGTAAGGGTACTCAAATGTGCCATAGAAGACCACAAAATAATAAAACAATAAAGGAGAATTATTTAAATAAATATTTTTTTAATGAATATATACAAAGGAGAAAGACGATATACATTTTGGGAATGAAGGACAAAAAGACGCCAAATACATCTTCAATTTATCCCGAAAAGGCGGCTCTATATTCAAATTAATCTGGTGATCTATTGCGTCCACATACATATATATTATATATCAAGTGAATTTAAGACCACCTTGTAATTTGGCGTGGCACCAAAAAAAAAACGTGTTTTGTTAAAATAAATTTATTTCCTTTTTCTTTTCTATGCAAGATACAAATTTTTCGAATATTTGTTGGACTTTGACAAGTGTGAATAAAAAAATGAAAAGTTGTTATTTTTCGGAAAATGTTCAAAAAGGTTGTAACAGTTTCGAAAAGTTGTGATTTTTCCACAAGGATTGTATCCTATACGATAAATCACAATAAGTGCATGCGGGGGTTAGTGTTACATATGGGGCGGGTTAGGAATAATTTGGAGCCGGTTTGGGTGGGTCAAATATTATTTGCAAACAATTTTAAATAATTAATGTTTGAGCAATAGATGGCTGCCACGTGTCTCAAATAATTATTTAAATTATTTAGAGAAAATGCGCAAGTACCCCCCACCCCCCACCGTAGACTATAATCAAAATTTCAGAAACACACTTAACTTAACTTGGTCCCATTACCTCCCTAAACTTATTTTTTCCATGATTAAATACCCCTTATTTGTCTATGTGGCATGTGAGATCCACACGTGTACTAGACACAAAAACTTAGGCGAATGATTAATGATAAATAAGGTACATCAAATTAAGCAACAAATAAGTTTAGAGGGATAATAAGATTAAGTAAAAGTTTAAGAGTGTCTTTGGAATTTTGTTTAAGTATAAGTCAAATTCCTGAAATTAAACAGAGTCCTCACTTGATTTTAAGAAAAATTGAGAAATCTAATTTTAAAACCTCACAAAAGAGTTTTAAAATATCCAAGAGTCGGGTAAGGATTGAATTTCCACTTTGAGAAGAAATTAATCACTCAAAATGATCGATAACTTGTGATTATCCTACGTTTAGAAAGTTTGACTAACTTTTAAATATTTAATTGACTTTGAAAAAAGTTGACTAGTTTGAAAAATTGATTAAGTTTGAAAACTTTGAAAGAAATTTGACTTAGTTTGAAAGGATTTGCTAATCTTGAAAGAAGTTGACTAAATTTGAAAGGATTAACTAATTTTGAAAGAGACTGACTAAATTTGAAAGGGTTGACTAATAATCATTAAAACAAAATTAACACAAATGGTAGACATATTGGGGAAATTAATTAGATTGAACAAATAAAAATAACATTAAACTAATGTTAGTGTTAGACAAGTATCACAAAAATATAACAAATACAAAAGAAAGAGACTTAAAATAAGGATTGGGCTTGACAGGCCCAATCTTCCACCTGCCCTAATTTCTACATATTTGGGCCTACCTCGCCCTTTAAGATCTGTCCAGCAGTTGTCTGAATTGGGCTCTTTTGCCCCATTCTACAGGGAATTTAGAATTAAGATATTAAGCCACTTCGATTTTAATTTTTCGGCCAATTAAATATTATCAAATTGAATTCGATTAACTAATTTAACTACACGATGAATTAATACAAATTAATTAAAGAACTTTTAATAGTAACATCTCGAAATAATTAAACTAATTACAAAATAATAATTCCTAAAATAAAAGTGAGATTATTTGCGAAAATATAAGTTCGATGATTAATTTATACTGTAGAGGGTAAAAATTGGATGTCAACAATCTGGGGGATGGAGGGGGGGAGGGGTAACTCAAAATATTTATTTAAAGTTTGCTTATAAAAAAATAATATACAAACTTAAAAATAATAATTATTTATATCTCCAAATTTTATTATATAATCTGATCTATTAGTTTAAGAGATATGTTCGTGCTAAAAAAAAGTGAGAATGTATTTTTAAATCAAAAAAATTAGTGGAGGAAATTTGAAAGCGATATATCACGACCGACTACTTGACTTCAAGTAAGAAATTTCAATCTACTAGTTCTTTTTCTTTCAAAACTTGATTAAAATGTTTATATTGAATACGTATATAACGAAATAAAAAATAGTACTCATTTTTCCGATTGTGCAGTATTGTGCATGCAAAGTGTGTTCATGCAAGGGACCCAAATCTTTGATATAATTTTTACACCAATTATATTCATTTAGACGTTTTTTTAATTTTATTATAGAGATCATTCAAAATATTAATTTATCAACATTAATAACTAAAATCTTAGAGACTCACTTAAACTTTTACTTGGTCGTATTACCCCTCTGAACTTATTTTTTTCGTAATTTAATGCCCCTTATTTGCCTACGTGGCATTTGGGGTCCGCATGTGTACTACACACAATATAATTTAGTTGGTTAGGCGTGTTAAGTTGACAAATAAGGGGTATTTGATTACGAAAAAAATAAGTTCAGGGGGGTAATAGGACCAAGTTATAGTTTAAGTGTATCTCTGGGATTTTGGTTATAGTCTGGGGGGGTACTTGTGCATTTTCCTAATTATTTAATAAAAAATATGTTAAGGATAATGTATTTTAGACTTAAAAGGTGGATGAGAAGGGCATTTAGACCCAAAAAGTGAATGAAAGACATTTTTGTATCACTTCTAATACTTTGAGAGCATTTTAGGTCCTTTTTTGTTTAATCTAAAATTTTAAGATCTGCATTTGATGTTTTTTTTAAATGTCAAACGTGTTAAGATTTGCAATTATGTCTCATAATAAAAAGAATAACTTCCAAATCGCCCAATAGAAAACAAAACATGATTTTGTTTGAAATTTTTTTGAAGACAAATGAAAAATGAATAGTTATAAAATGTACGAAAATATTTGAAATATGAAAACAAAGGGATCATGATTGATTTTACTTTACATAGAAAGTAAGAAAATATTTAAAATATGAAAACAAAGGGATTGTAGTTGCTCTTCTTCTTCTCTCTAACAATGAGAAATTCTCTTAACAGCAACTAAAATGGCAAGAAAATCTAAAGCTGGAGGAAAAGGACAACAGATCAATATGGAAAATCACAACCTAGACATAGGGAAGAAGGGCATACCTCAAACAACAGATGCGAAGAAGACCAAAAACATAAATATGCTACAAGGGATTGTGCCACTAGATTTGAGCAGCAAATCAAAAGAAGGTACGCCTATAGGGACACCAATGTGTAGTAGAAGTAAAGCAGCAATCATAACCTAGACTCCAACTCTGAGTTCAGAGAAAGCGTCTTAGGCAGATCTAGTAGAGGAGGAGACAAATCCATTGAAGAAGTCTAAGAAAGTCCTGAAAGCACAAAAGAAAACATGAAGCAGTATAGTGGGTTCAATTCCAGCAGCGCAAAGGTTTGATTTGATTGATGGAGAACAGACTAAGGGGAACATCAAAATCACATTAGATAATATACAAGAGGAGATCAAATATTAGGGAACATTAGTGATATGCTGTGTGTTGGGATCTAATCCTCCACAATCAGTTACGGAGGGGTACTTCAAATGCATTTGGAAAGCCTAGCAATTGTAAATGTGGCCCAAGTAAATAGGGAGTATTCCTAGTACAATTTGGGAATTAAGAGGATCAGGCGAAAGCTGTAAAAAAGGGAGTGCAAATGTTTGACAGGAAGCCCATAGTTGTAAAACCATGTAGCCCTAACATTGAGATTACAAAGGAGAAAGTAGACAAGGTGTCAAACTGGATTCATATGGTGGGGTTAGACATAAAGTATTGGGGCAAAATCGCACTGACAAAGATAGTTGGAACGGTGGATAAACCTCTTAGAGCGGATAAAGCAATAACTCACAAAGAGAGACTAACCTTCTCAAGAATACCAGTTGAAATCCCAATACAATAGGAATACCCTACATAAGTTGGGGTTTAAAAATGAAGTGAGGAAGATAGTAGAGTCAAAAATAGAGTATGAGTGAAAATCGATAATGTGTACAAAATGTAAGAACTTTGGCCATGACATCACTGAGTATAGGAGATAATAAAGGGATAATGCAAATGCAGAAAAGATGAAGAAGGTACCAATGGATGAAGCAAAGGAGAAGGAACAAGGCAACAAGCTACTAGAAAAGCACACCATAGCTAGGAGAGGGGATCACCAATAAGACTCAGAATATAAGAGGACCAGATCAGAAGTGCAAATAAATTTGAAGCTTTACAACAGGAAAGTGGAGATACATCCAACCACTTACAACAACCTGGAAACAGTATGGTGGGCAAAGAAAAGAGTACAAGCCTTAGGAATGATAAGGGCGGGGAGATATCTCTCCCCCATGGATAGAATGGGATTCTGGAATGTCAGGGGCTTAAACAAAGTCAACAAGCAAAAGGAGATGAACTTGTTCATGCACAACTCCAATGTTGTTGGCTTGTTTGGGCTCCTGGAAACAAAAATCAAGAAAGCCAAAGCCCATCGGGCCTCTCTTAATTTATAATGGCTGGGCATTCATAACAAACCTCACAGAACACCCGGGGGTAGAGTTTGGTTGTTATGGAAGTCTCATATTTTTTATGTGGATATCATGAAAAGCACAGAACAGTTGATGCATGTCACATCAAAACACAATTTATGTAATGGATGGGCATTCACGACAAACCTCACAAAACACCCAGGGGTAGAGTTTGGCGGTTATGGAAGCCTCATATTTTTTATGTGGATATCAGGAAAAGCACAGAACAGTTTGATACATGTCACAGAAAAACACAAAAATACAAGGCATGAAAGTGCAATCATACTTGTCTATAGATTCAATGATCAGGCAACAAGGAGGAAAATGTGGAGAGACATAATAGAAATATGGAGCCATGTAAAAGGCCCCTAGGAGTAATAGGAGGCTTTAATTGTGTCCTCAATAGGAAAGACAGAGTCGGGAACCCACTAAGTATGGCAAAAATAAGAGACTTCAAAAATTGTGTTGGAAGTTGTGGATTGCAAGACCCAGATTCAACAGGAGCCTATTATACTTGGAATAATAAGCAGCCTGGTGAAAATAGGGAATATAGTAAAATTGATAAGGTATTAGTGAATGAGGACCGGAGATCAATGTTACCTGTATCAAAGGTTCACTAAATTAATGAAGGACTATATGATCGTTGTCCAGCAATCATCCAGTGGGAAGATGACAACCAGAAAAGGAGGAGACAGTTCAAATACTTTAATATGTGGAGTAAGACACCTGATTTCAAAGAAAAAGTGAGTAACTGTTGGAACTTACCAAGTCAAGGAAGGAACATGTTTCAGCTAATTGGGAAGATTAATAGATTGAAATCAATTCTACAAAAGATTAACAAAGAGAGGATCTCAGATATTGAAGCACAAACAGAACAAGCAAAAGAAAACTATTTAATTGTCAAGCACAAATCCAGCAGAATCCCAGGGACAAAGATCTGATAGTTGAGGAGGGGAAACTGGCAAATGAGTGCATAATGAAGCAAACAAGTTAGAGATCAATACCTACAACAAAAAGGCAAGATAAACTGGATCATAAAAGGGGACCAGAACACAAAGTTTTACCATAATATCATCAAAGCAAGGAGAAATGTTAATAGAATTTTTACAATAAAAGTCAAAAGGGATAGGTATCTTACAGACATACAAAGGATCAGTGAAGCATTCCTAGAGTATTATAATGATCTGCTGGGTGTTATACCGAAAAATAGCTTTTTTGAAAAGAAATTCGAAAATCACAAAAATCAGTTTAAAACTCAATTAATTTAAGTATAAACCAAATTTTTGAAATTCGAAAGAAAACAGAGTCGCCACCTAATTTAAGGATAATTAGGAAACCAATAAATGTTTAAAAAGACCTAACAGAAAATTCTTTTTAAATATTCAGATAAAAGGTTCGGGTTCATATTTCCACTTCAAGAAGGTTTTACGCACTTGAAATGGCCGCTAACGTGCGGTTATCCGACGATTAAGAAATTGACTAACATTTTTAAGATTTTTTATTTGACTTTGAAAAATTGACTGGTTTTGAAATTGACTACTTTTAAAAAAATTTGACTGAACTTGACTGAATTGAAAGCAATTGACTAAACTTGAAGAAAATTGACTATGTTTGAAAATAGAATTAAATATAAAATCATATCTTTTATTTTTTTTGATTTTATTATTATTGTTATTTATTTATTTATTAATCTTTTATGCCAATACTTTTCCAAAATAAAAGTGAAATTTAACAAAAAAACAACATAAATGGTTTGACATGCTGGGGAATTCAATTAGATTGAAACCAATAATGAATAAAATGTTAGCATCCAGACAAATACAAATATATATAGAAATAAAAGAAGAGAGTTGACGATTCTGGGCCTTTGTCCCGTTTGAATCTTTGTTGCCACTTTTGGGCTTTTCCTTGTGCGCATGTATATTGTGTATTCTGGCTTCCCGGGATCCATATGACAGCTTTTTTCTTCCGGGAATTGGGCTGACTCAAAGAAAAGGAAGTTTTGGCCTCCATGGCCCATCGAAAATGCAAGGATAAAAATCCCAATGTATTCGGATTGGATCATATGCAAACAAAAGAAAGAAAGATTAGAAACCTTACATAAAATATAGCTCCAACACTCGGTCAAGAAATATTAACCGCAACGTCATTTTAATCCCAAAATATTTAGCCAACACTTTGTCGGGGCAGCGAAACTGGGACGTGAGCTAAGGCAAACTTCGACACCACGAAAATGATAATTTTGTCTATACTTTCTTGGTTTCAATACCAGTAATTTCGACTTTGAAATTGTAATCAGTTGCTCCGGAAAAAAATTGTTCAAGTCTCAAAAGTAGGAGTTCTTCCTCTTCTTGAGAATGAATATTACTTGGGTTTTCAAAATGATCTCTGGCTAATTCTCGCTGCCTGAAATAATGAGGAGAAGGTCCAATTTATAGGGAACGACTAGGGTTTAAATGGGAGGGAAAAACGAAATTGAATTCAAATTTTCAACTGGGTAGGGTCGATTCCAAATCTCGATAAAGCAAAACACGTGGGGAATAAGGGGACAAGAATGTTGGGGGTCATTAGTGGTTGAACATTGAGGCGTTTTCTTGGATTCCGGCATTTGTCTGGTTTGGCTGCTAGGGTTTGGCGAAGTGGAGAAGAGAAACAGAGAGGGCGACAGGAATGGTTTTTGCGGTTTTCTCCTGGCTGTTCAAAGAAGAGGAATATGTGGGAATGGGGTCGGGTCGCTATGGAGAAGAAGAAAAATGGTAAAGAGAATGAAGCGTGAAGGAGAAAGGAGAAAGAAAGAAAGGGAATTGGGGGCGCGTGGAACTCACGTGCCCGCTTACAAATATTTAATTTTAATTTTTTTTAAAAATAATTGTTTAAAAATCGTTAAAACAAAAATAAAAACTTGATGATTAAATTACGTTGTGGAGGATAAAAATTGGGTGTCAACACTGGAGACAAGGAATGAGAAAAGAATAGATGCTAATAGTGAGATTGTAAAAAGGGGACCTCTAATCACTGAAGAAAAAAGGGTCTTGCTAATCACTCCTTTTACTGATAAGGATGTTAAAAAGGCACTATGAAAAATTGATGGAGATAAAGCACTAGACCCTGATGGATATGGAAGTCAATTTTACAAAGATAGCTGGGACATAGTAGGGACAACACTGGCAACAGGGGTGAGAATTTTTTGAAAGTGGAAGTATGTTGGAACAGAGTGAATGACACAATCATAACACTAATTCTTAAAGGGGCTCATACAGAAAATGTGGGTGATTACAGTCCAATAGCATGTTATAACACCATCTATAAAGTGATATAAAAAATGCTATGTTCCAGACTAAAGAAAGTGCTACCAAGAATCATTTTCAATAACTAAAGTGCTTTTGTGGAAGGAAAAAGTATTGTCCAGAACTTCCTAATCTGTCAAGACTTGGTAAGACTATATAATAGGAAACACACTACAAGGGGTTGTTTATTAAAAATAGATCTCAGGAAAGCTTATGATACTGTGGAATGAAGATTTGTGGAAGAAATGCTCTATGGATTAGATTTCCCATGCAAATTCATTAAATGGGTAATGCAATGCATAACCACACCTCGCTATCAAATAGCCATAAATAGAAGAGTAAATGGAACAATTAGAGGAAGAAGAGGACTTCGACAAGGAGACCCCGTATCTCCACTTTTGTTTATGATATGTATGAAATTCTTTACAATAGTGATGTAGTGGGTGATGAAGCAATATGGATTTGCTTATCACACAAAGTGCAAGGGACTTAAGTTCAATCACTTATGCTTTGCAGATGACATGCTCCTTTTCTGTAAAGGAAAATTTCAGTTAATTTTATGCTAAGAGGGCTGAGAACCTTTTCTAAGAGCTCAAGCTGCAAACAAATACTATGAAATTAAACATTTCACAACAAATATGAAGGAACAAGTTGTACAGGATTTATGTGAACTAACAGGATATAGGAAAGGTAAGCTATTTTTTCAATACTTGGATGGCAATGCATAATAGATTACTAACCCAAGACAGATTACAACAAATGAGAATAGGGGAAGATGCAAGTTGTGCTTTATGTGGTGATCAACCTGAAACAAATGAGCATCTCTTTTTTGAATGTATATTCTCAAAATATACATAGAGGAAGTTCTCAAATGACTGAAGAGGCAGATAAGAAGAGTGGAAATAAGGATGATATGAAAGTATTTTGCAAAGGGAGTAAGAGGGAAAATGAGCAGAGGGCTGCTATGGGCAATATTGGCTGCACTAATATATAACATCTGAAAAGTAAGAAATGATGCAATATGGAATTACCAAGTACCGAGGACACAAATGATACTTCAGCAAATACGAAGAGATAGTAACGTGAAGATCAGTGACATTCTACAGAGGAAAGCAAGATGCAAAAATAGAACATAGATAGAGCAATTATATAGCTGAGATATATGATGAGTAAAGGAAGTAAAACAGGATAGAAGGTAGTGATGATCAAAAATAGATGCTAACAGATTCAACCTGATGTAACTATGATGGTGCAAAGTTAGAAATAAGAATGTTTGTTCGACCAAAAAGGAATTATCGTTGGTATTAATTTACATTAATTTTTAATTTTCTTTTTTAGATTTTTTTTCAAATAGTGATGGGTAGCAGGTGAAGAAAAAGAACGAATTAAAGATGGTAAAGAAGAAGAAATCGACATTGTTACTGGTTGTGGTGATATATTGATGGATGACGATAAAGAAGAAGGGGAGAAGAATTGAAGGTGACACTATGATGATAAAGTTCAAAGAATAGATGGTGATGATGGTCGGACATGATTTTTTGGTGAGATGAGAGATGGAGTAGGTAAATTTTAATAATGAAAAAAAACAAATTATTAGATGATTTTAATGGTTATTTAGGTAGTATTAATTAGTATAAAATATAATTAACAAAAGAAAAATTAATGAATAAAGAAAATAAAATAAAAAGGATATAAAAATTACTAATTTTTGACATGACACTGAGGTAATGCTAATGTGCCAAACAATTGTAAATACCACATATTATGAGTGTAGTGTTATATGTTTCACAGTGGTATTAAATTCTACTATGTGTAAAGATAAAATAGGTCATCAAATTAGTTTGAGTATAAAATTGACTTTTTGAGACAAGTTCAAAATGTATTAGATATTTTTATTTTCTAAAGGAAGTATTAGTTAATTACATGTAATATCATAATAATTGACTAACTAAAATTTCACTTTTTCAGTAATAATTTAGTTTCTCACCTGTAATCTTCTCTCACAATTCCTTCCCCAACCTTCAAAAAATTGATTAAAAAAAACCCATCAAACAAATAAAAAAACTAAAGAAGTTAACTAGGATAAAAGAATAAAATAAAAAAGAGAAATTAAAAAAAAAAAAACTCTTCTCTCTAAGGAGGATTTGTTTAAACTTGACAATGATAATTGAAAAAAAAAAAAATTCAATGAAATTAGATTTATTGTATAAGTATAAACGTCTCTTCTTGGACCTATATAGCAAGTCTCTTCTTTTTGTATGTCGCAACATAAGTAAAAGAATTCAAATGAATGAACATAATCTTTCCTTCATGATAGGTGTAAAATAAAATTTGATTTTTTACCTAGTCTAGATTTTCATATCGAGGGAAAGAAAATAATAAACTTCATGCATCCTTCTTGAACAGTCTCTATTGAAATTCATAAATCATGTCATCATCACCAAAATTCTCTCCATAATCTATGACTCCTAACTTGTCATTTACTTTTATCAAGTTATAGCTTTCAACTTCAATATCAAAAAGAATTATACTTCACTCAAATTTATAAGTGAACTAGTAGATAATTCATTGATGATACAAAATTCATCTTTGAATAGCTTGAAAGTGACGAATGCTTTTAATCTCTTTTCATGATTTTATCCATGTCTAAAGTAAAAGTTGAATTTTTTTTTAAACTCTAAGGGGTCGTTTGGTGTGATGGATAAGAGATATTAATCCCAGGATAATTTTTTAGTGACTTTTATTTCTTTGTTTGGTTGCATAGATTAGAATAACTTATCACAAGATTAACAATTAGTCCTGTGATAAGTTATCCCTTTCAGAAGGTGGAATAATAATCTCAGGATGACTTATCATGGAATAAAGTAAGTGAAATAACAAAAATGCCCTATTTAAACTCTCTTTTATACACTATTTTTACATTTATATATATTAACATATTTTTTGATAGTATTTATAATAATATTCACAACCTTGATTAATCGTTAGTTTTATATATTTTTTGTTACATTTTATAAATACATTTTTTATTTATGAATATATTTTAAGTTGAATTTATTTGTCTAATACTTATGCTTATTTATATTTTGAGTTCTCTTAAATGTTCACTCCACTACTAAGTTCTATATTTTAAATTTAATAATTTATTACTCACTTAAAAATTATATTTTATATATCAATTAAAATGTCAATTATTTCAATATTTTTTTTTTACTTTTAGTAAAATTAAAATGGAAGTTTTATTATTAAGCTAAATAAGATGAAAGTTTACTTTTAGGCTAACTAAGAAGAAAGTTTTATTTTTAAGCTAAATAATATGAAAGTTTAATTTTGAAAACATATGACACAATCATGAAATTTAATAATTTATTACTCACTTAAAAATTATATTTTATATATCAATTAAAATGTCAATTATTTCAATAATTTTTTTTTTACTTTTAGTAAAATTAAAATGGAAGTTTTATTATTAAGCTAAATAAGATGAAAGTTTACTTTTAGGCTAACTAAGAAGAAAGTTTTATTTTTAAGCTAAATAATATGAAAGTTTAATTTTGAAAACATATGACACAATCATGAAAATATATGCACATATGTTTAAATAAGATGAAAATTTATTTTTAACAATGAATAATTAAAGCTTGCAAAGAAAATAAAAAAAACTAAATAAGGTGAAAGGTACTTTAGTAAACAAACATCTTATTCTTAGAAATTGTACTATGAATATGCCAAACCAAACAAACAATATAAATTACTTTTAACATAATTTATCCCATTATAATTTATCTCAGCATAACTAATTTCAGCAACTTCTATTCAAAACCCCTAAGTTATACACAAAGTATAAATATTTGTCCGTTTGAACAACCAGGTCTAGGTGTAGTTGTTTTTCACGCTAGTCTCACACACTAGATGTCCCCAGGTCGAACCCGGCTCAAACATCATTTTATTTTTCTTTTAATTTATTTTTTTCCACTTTTTTTTTTTCAAAATTATATATAAACACTCCGTTATAACACGTCTCTTTTCGATCCTCAAAAACACAATCAATTATTTTTTCGAAAATTAAATTCTCCGATCATTTTTCTTCTTTCCCTTTCTGTAAAAACTTCTCTTGCACGAAAAAATTCACAGGATTTCTCGTTGATCAATCAAAGGCGAATAATGGATTGGGGCACCGTAACCACAGAAGATCTGATCGAAGCTCTACGTGAGGTCGACTGGTCATCTCCGCCGCGTCCGTTATCGGAATTCTTCTCCCGATTCACTGTCCCCCGATCTTCATCCAAATGGAACAGTCGACTCAAGTGCAATCTCTACTAGTAAGTTTCTTCCTTTCATGAAATTGTATGGGCGGGTTAGCGTTTCAGTTATAGTTTCTATCTAAAAATTTTCGAGTTGATTTGGTTTCTAAATTAAGTGAATGCATGAATTAGTGTATGATAGAAGCTGCTATTTGAAGGAATACAATTAGTTTTCAGCAATTGATTGAATCAGCTTTTCATAGATAGAGTATTCCTTGCCGAAATGTTCCTAGATGTTTTTAACTTTTAATCAATTCAACGAAGGAATTAGCATTTGTTAAGTTGATTATTGCTAGATAGTTTTTTCTTTTAGAAATCTTATAAATTCTGAAATCAAGTCAATGCGATAGTGCTTGATAGTATACTGATAGCTAGTGTTTTCAGGCAAAATGAATATAGTTCAGATTCATTAGTTACTTCTGAATTAGGTTTTCACAGAGGCTGTAAATTTTTCATCAATTGAATTCATGATTAGTGGTTGTTCAGTAGGTTAGTTGCTGGTATAACATTTCCTAGTTTTCTTAAGCTTTTAATAAATTGAATGTACGAATCAGTGATAGATAAGTGTGCTGATATGAGTGATATCCAAGGTTCGCAAACGGATATGTACTTTTAATAAGCTACTATGTCACACTTATTGTCATCAGAATGGGAAATTTTACTTGATAAAAGCTCATTTTAAAAGTTGGTATAGTTCGGTATAACACTAAACCTTGAATTGAAAACTAGATGAATTATAAAATTATTAAGTAATTAGTGATGCTATAGGGTTTCAAAATTGAGGAGAAACTTTACTAATACTGGTTCTGTGGATTTTTGTGTCATAAATGGTTGCAGCTACCGGACAAATTATTTCATCATGATTGTGGCTATTCTTGGTAAGAGACAACTAATCATGTATTACTCAGCAGAGATATGATGTTAACACCAGTCAATTCTCTTTGGACTTATGAATAACTTCATGTAATTTTTGTATTGCAGCACTGGGGTTTCTTAGGAGGCCACTTGCTATTGTTGCTGCTCTTTTGACAACTCTTAGTATTGCTTTCCTAAATGATAGGTATTTTCCTTATTGACTGTTATATCCATTGGGTAAAAGTTTGTTGCATAATCTGATTAGATTTTTGGTTTTCCATCAGAAATTTTTTCTTATTAAATCAAGATTTGATTAGATTTTTTCCTTGTCCTTCTCACTTTTCCTTTTCTGCATACTACGGTGAACCTTTTTTGTCTACATATGTTATAAATATTATCATGCTTGCGCACATTGTACAATACTTTGAGAAAGTGAGAGTAGCTTCTTTGCTCACCTGATTATCTTTTGGATTGCTGTATTGGATTGACTAATTGTGCTGATTATTTTTGGACTATTAGACGACTTGGTGTTCTGCTTGATGTGAATTAATGTGTTTCTCAGCTGCCACTTGGATTCTGATTCGTAATACTTTTGACTGCTGTTAGATTTTCTCTTGGTCCTAGAGATTTTGCTTGTAGACAAAAAATTACATGAATTAGGTTAGTTTTTCTTTTGCTCAAGTCTTTGCGTTATCATCTTTCAAAAACAAACAATAATTGGTTGGGTTAAGGAATCTATTAGCAAACTGATGTTTCAATCTGTACCAATAGAATGTGAGAGAAGATCCCACAGCGGTCAAAAGTATTATGGAAAAGAATCCAAGTCAAAGTTGAGAAATACATTGATTTACTCAAGAAGAATACCACTAGGATGTGGCCTAGTAGTCAATAAAGTGGGTTGAGCACCTTAAGGTCTCAGGTTCAAATTCTACAAGAGACAAAAATACTAGGTGATATCTTTCCATATGTTCTAGCCTTGGTTGACAAAATTCTCTGGTTGCTGTTGCTAGTGGGAGGTTATAGATATTCTATGGAATTAGTTGAGGTGTGGCAAGTTGATCTGGAGGAATAAACAAATAGTAATAATATGTGTATACGTTAAGCACTATTAACTTCTCCTACATTGGTGCAAATTGACAATCTTACTATCCACATCTATTTTCTAGTTACAAATCAGTTCCCCACAAAAATGGTATATAAGGAATTAACTCTTTAGTTGTTTTTTCTTGGGGATAGATAAGCTATTCCCGCTTTGTTTTTCTGGATAAAGGTACTTCTTAGGTTACTCATTAAGACAAAAAAGAATAAGAGGATATTTGTCTACAGTGTTGTATATTCCCTTGCAACAACTAGGTTAACAGGTCTATATTAATTGATCGTCTTCTCAAAAGGAAGTCCTTGGCCCAAGTCACCTCACCATTTATGGTGCTTTAGTGAATATGCCGTTTAAAAGTCATATCTTTGTTTTTTATCATGCAAAAGACAACATGGGATGTGCCATCATCTCTCTTTTCTCTCATGCAAAAGAGAACATGGGATGTGCCATCTTGGGTGGGATATGAGCTATGTGTCTTCTCTCTCTCTCTTCTTCCTTTTGCTTATATTTCTGCAGTCATATATCTTAAGATTGACTTAAACTCACTTATTAAGATAGAAAAAGATTTGCTTGGATGCTTTTCTAGAGTCGATACTCTGGATCCTGAACAAGCCTTTGTAGTTTTTCTTCAATTCATTGAGGGGTTGATTATCATTATCTTTTTTCTTAGGACCTATTTAGCACTGAAACTCAAATGAGGGTGCTCTTTATATTGTGTGTACTTCACGGAAAGAGTATTCCAGATGCAGAGATGTTTAAAAAATATGGACTTTAAGGATAAGAAACTAACATCTCCCTTATCCTTGAGCAACCTGCCCTTCAAATGGAAAGAAAATTGAGTAACCGTTTGAATATTTTGGAAGCCTCTGTTTTTACCTGGATGCTTTATAGGAAAGTATTTTTCCTTTTCCTCTTCCTGGTTGATAATTTTCATAGGTTTCCCTTTAGCCTTAACCAGAATGAATGTCCCTTAATATAGAGTTCTTGTCAAGTTTCTGGTGATGGGTCAATACTTTTAAGGAATAACTGTTTTCAGCATCAATATGTTCACTAATTTACATTGTCTGCTGCTTACCTGTTAGGCTTAGCATAGAAAAGCATGAGAAACATAAGAGGTCGGTTGGATCATTCTATTGGAATGGTTAATCCTTGCATGAAATCCCTCATCAGAGTAACTGTTTGTTTGTTTTGTTGCATGAGAAAAAATAATCATCCTATAATTAATCCAGCGTTTGATTGGTACTGTTAAATTATACCAACATTAAGTTGTCTGTGGATGTACTATTTTATGCGGTTTAGAATGTGGAATAATAATGCGTATATTAACAATGGGCGGATTAAATAATTTAAAGGCAAAATTGCCCTTTTAATGTAAGTAATTCATGTATAGCAATATTACAATGACTATATGTTAGTTCCAAACAAGATGGAGTCTTCCATATGAACCATCACCGACCATGTTTCCCATTTGATTCTTGTATAACAGTCTCTTCATTGTTTAATCAGCGCATAATAATCCCTTCATTGTGAGTCATGGCATAAGCAGTCCCGTGCACTATAATCCCCACATAGCTAATATGTGAAGCAAAGGCCGCCTAGCTTCATTTACATCTTATTCATGTTGTTAATATTTGTTCCACCAGTTTTGCAGGCACTTTTAGTGAAAAGGTGACAAGAACTGTCAGGCAGTTTTCTCCTCATTTAGCAGCAAAAATGAGGCCTCCACTCACGTGAGTCTGCATGAATTTGAAGTTTAAAAGTAACCAGATGCACTACTGATACTGAAATATATTGATCATTTTCAGGCCAGTTATTCGAGGGCGTCCATCTGCTAAACGAGCAATTTTCATTTGTGGAAGGCCTCGCTGGATGTTTGTCTTAGTATTCTCTCTAGGTATTGGAAACATTAGGCTCTTTTATCGCTTTATTACTTATCTCTCTATGCTATTTATTTACCATTGAAATTTCAGTAGTTGTGAGATGAAATGGTGTTGTGCTCCTTTTTCCACATTTTGCAGCGAGTTTCTTCCTTTGGTTTGTTTCCTGTGGCCTGTTGACTGTCTTATGGGCATTGGCTATAGGGCTTCTTTGTAAGTACTCTCTTTTTATGAAATGTATTATTCCAAATCCTATGTTTCAGCAAGAATAATGATTTTCTCTGTCTTTTCTCTGTCCCAGCCACTCTTCTTCATGCAAGCTTTAGAACACCTAATCTGAAGGCTCGCCTTAACACATTCCGTGAGGAATTTCGAGCTGTCTGGCGCAATTATAGCGAGCTGTAGCTTCCACAGAGTTCCGTTTCGTGTTAGTTACTATCCTGAGATCTTCCATTATGTTTATTCATTCTTCTTTTTACTTGTATGAGCTGTTTGTTTTGTTTTTCTAGTGTCTTTAAATTAACATGTCTATTCATGCTTGAAATAATTTTACTTTTTCTTACTAGTACAATTTTCTGTCCTTGAATGAGCTATTTAGTTTGTATTTCCTTTGCTAAAACTAAAGAACAATAGTTGTCGAGTTGTTATTTTCCAAAACATCTCTGGATTCTGCAATTTGAAACAAGAAAGTATCTGATTTAGCCAGATGAGGATTGATTGGATTACTTATTGTGTCTGCCAAGGAAATGCTGTGCTTCTTTGATCATTTCCCTCACATGCTTGTATATTCTTGTTTGGATAAGTATCAAAGAAGCTATGTTGTCAAACCTGCCCTTGGTTGTCAAATCTTTAATGTTGTGATTTGACTCACGGGAACATTTGAAAAGCTGGGGATCGTGTAAGCCTATGAGAGGTTGGATTTACAGGCTATTCAAAGTGCACATTGAGGAAAGTTGTATTATTTTTGAGACTGACAGCTTCTGTGGTATTGAGGGAGCATGAGGAAAATAGTCAAATGAAAGTTATCATGAGAAGCTACACGCCATACTTGTCTGTGGCAAAAATGTTAAGAAGTATTTCTGAGAGAAGCTCGTCCAGGAGATTCTAGGAGCTAAAGGAAATAAAGTTGAAGATGCTTTGTAAGTTGTTCTGAATCACATAAAATATGAATAAAATGAGAAGTTCTTTTCATTAAGTTTTGGCTTAATACATAGTTTTCCCCTTGATCTTGTGGCTAAATCCCTTTTTCACACCTTTCCTTTGCGGAAACTTTTTACACGCCAGATGTTACACGGAGTGTGTCTAACACACACCACCTTTGCTCAATTGGCATGTGCATCAAACACTTCGTTTGATAGATGGTTGGAGTTATGCAAATGTTAGTAATGTATGGTTGTATTATTATATGCAGATATTAGTTATTCCACCTTCTATCATGCACAAAATAATATATAGATTCCGTCATAACTTATACATATATTAGTTACGCGGATTTCTCAATTGTCAATCAAACGTTGTGTTAATTTTATACATAAATGACTTGTTTCCTATCTACCTACCAAACGTCCTATAAGTTATTTGGAAATTGATACAAGGATAACTTGTTTCTTATCCGGCCACCAAATGACCCCCAACAAAATAGTGCATGAAAGGCTTAATTAAGTCTTTACTCTCTGCTTACTCATATCAGCGGTCTATATCTGGAGTCAACAAAGCCCAAAGCCGTTAAAAGACTCATTTTACTCCTTTGCTTTAACTCATCTTCGTCTCCATTGCTATTCCTGGAGCAAGCTTCAGAAGCATGCTTCCACCACCTTTTCAAAAACATTAAAAAGTAGATAAAAATGGTGAAGAAGAGTTGGTCTGGTTGTATGAAAAAATGGCAATCAGATGCAAGAAATAGAGGAAACAAAAATTTTCTACAAAGGGGTTGATACAGGAAATGCAAGAAACAGAGGAAAGAAAATGGAGAGGAAACAAGCACCCATTTGCTGAATTTGTGATTTTGAACAAAAGAGAAGTTGGAGTTTAATTTTCCAGGCTCCTTGCACTAATAATGAGCTTTTTTATTGGGATTGGCAGTGGAATCTTGTTAAGGGTATAGTGAAACTTCAGCTTGGTGCTTCATTGTAGAGAAAGATAGAAGTTTATCGCTGTGGATTGTCAAAGGTGAAAAGAGTGTTATTTAGAAATACAGTGTACTGAGCCGTAAAAAAATCTACATGAAATCCTACATGGCATGGCCGTGTTAACGCCACATAATATTTTAGTATATTTTAACAGAAGTGTGTATTACTTCATGAAACGTTTAGTATGTAAAAGGTTCTCCACGAAGGATAGGTGTGTAGAAGGGATATGGTCACAAGCTCAAGGGGTAAACTATGTGTTGAGCCTTATTTTTCTAGCACGACGAGTCACTGTATCATTTGTTCTATCTTCGTGGCATTTATGAGTCGACTCCCTAAGCAGGTAACCTTATGTTTCCTGGACCTTTCTTTTAAGTTTTCCTCTTTTGTTGTGGAAACAGCAACATGTGTTCTGAGTACTGTCAAACCTCGTTATAATGTCATTTCACTATAATGGCCTGATTTTATCCGGAATCAATTTTTCATGTGAAGTATACTTCTCTATAATAGCATTCTACCTGTAACGATGAGAACAATTCATTATAGTAGTACACTCTTTGTAAAATTCCCCCTCTATGACAACTATACTCAAATATCGTGTAATACTCCCTTTATTCCATAGTAAATGTGGTGTTGTGTCTTTGAGTTGTGTCCCAAAATATTTTTCTTAACGGGTTTGCCATACCCCGATACTCGTACGTAATTGGACTAGAGGGAGTAATATTTTGTAAGAAATATATTATCTATAAAAGAAAATATCAAAATATATGCGGTAGTCATCATTGATGTCATGCACATGGTAAATTTTAGAAAAAATACATCAAAATCACCCTTAAACTTGACAGCAAAACTTACTTGGCACTGTAACTTTATGGGGATTCTTTACCCCCTAATTTAGTTTCAAGTGAATTTTATATCATCCTTAGAGATGACGTGGTGAAGAAAGTGGAGCTACTCTCTTCCACGTGCATGACAAATGAAATAGTGTAAAAAAATATGGTTCAACAATACACGTAGCATTTAATCGGAGATTATTAATTAATTACATTTAATTATAAAAAGGGCCTTTTCAGTCATTTTCTTTCCTTTTCCTTTTTTCTCATCTTCTTCCTTTCTTTTTTCGCTCCCGAAGTGTAGATTTGTAACAAATTTCTTGATGAACAGATGACCGGAAATATTGTTGGACATTTCTTTCACTGACTCTCTATTTTTTTTTAATGTTCTTTCCATCTATTTTTAATGCACAATTTTAAAAGCAAGCAAAAATGGAGGTTTCTTCCTCCAAAAAGAATCACCATTATTATCATCTTAATTTCTCAACAAGATGGTGATTAATGGCAAAATCATTGACAAAGCAGGCATAAATATACGAAATCAAAATCATTTTTTGTGCTGGAAAAAGTGCTCCACTTTCATAGCGAAGATCATTGTGGAATTTTGGGACTTCTTTGATTTTATCTTTTTCCAACTCTTCAAAAATCCGACAAATTTTTGTTTCCTGATTCAAATTCAAAGATATAATCATATTTCACTTCATTTGACAATCACCCCTTACCAAAAATCACAATTTTCTGATGCCTTATTCTTCAAAACTAAAATTTCAAAGTTGACCAGTAATGAGTTTTTGGATTCAAATAAGTTATTGAAGGTTCAAATTTAGGGTATTTGAACAAAGAGGAAGAGAAAAGTGCCGCTGCCATTGCTAATACACAAGTTTACTATTCAACATTGTCAGGATCACCCTGCCATCTCAAGAATGGTGGAAAAAAATGAAGTGTTGAATTAAGTTTTGTTGCCAAGTTCATGGGCGATTTGATGTATTTTCTCTAAGTTTTAAGTATGGATATCTAAACGGAAAGAAAATGTATTTAAATGGTGCCTATCGGTTTATGGTCATAACTTCACAAGGAAAGACTAATGATGTTTGCCTTTTTTACATTCATAAAATCATTATTAATATTTGCCTTTTTTACATTCATAATTGTTGTAATCGTCATTAGCGTTTGCCTTTTTTTACATTCATACTCCTAATTTTGCATATATATATACATATAACATCATCTCACTATAGCAACCATGAATCTTTTAGACAAACACTGCCAATATAGAGAATGATTGTATGCCTCTGTTCCTCCAAAGATCAATTAATATGGTCTTCAGCATCTTTTGTTATTTATTTGCCGTCTTCTTGTTTTTTTTTTTTAACTGGGATCATTGGATGGTTTCAGGTGTCTCATTCATTATCAAGCAGTCTTGTGCAGTTTAGCTTTCCATAGTTATTAAATCAGAGCTAGGTCAAAGCATTAAACTGTTAGCTCCCAGATTGGGCTCTCTCATTCTATGGTTTACCAGTAATCTTATGCAGTTTAGTTTTATGAAACTCTTATTAAATCGCAGTTGTCGTCTAAGCTTTGAAGCATAAAAGCTAATAGCTTCTAGATAAGCTTTCCACTAAAATTTTGTTGATTTGTATTGCTGTCCACTGCTGTGTTACGTTGGACTGGTAGGTAACAACCTCTTTGCTATTTTTGTATAGGAGCAGCAGTTGTGGGAACTTGCTATATTGCGCAGAGCTTTAATATAGTGTGGATGGTGCAATCTAAAGTTTTCTTTGACGTGGCAGCTTTCTCAAGCAACAATCTGTGATATCTGCAGATCAGCCATGGGTTGTAAATTTCCTTGAATTCTTACCATATCATATGGTAATGACTTCTACCATTCATGTACGTTTAAAAATTAGTTTTGGATTTAGGTGCACAGTAAGTATCTCCCAGGAAGTTGGGGTCTGTATTAGAAATCCATTCGTATTGATGTCTTTGATACTTCCTTACTACTATTGCTGTTCAAAACTGCAGTAAAGCTGAGTTTAGCTTAAAGTTTTTGCCCGATCTACTATATATATTCCTGGGGTCTCTTTTTTCTACCAGATCCTTTTCCAAATCGTATTATTGGTTAACAAGGTTTTGTTTGATTTGTTGTCGACATCTGCCTCGTAATTTTTGTGAGATTACTTGTTTTCTTGGGTATTGATGGTGCTTGACTTCTAGTCAAATTGGAACAAGGGTTTAGGATTTTGACTTCTAGTCAAATTGGGTCACTTGCTATTGTACTATAAATATGGGTAATTATTATGAGATCAGCGCCCCTTTCGACAGACATCATGGTGAGAAGCTGGAGAAATTACAGGGTTATTCGCATATGTTCGCGATCAGTTGCAGTTGATCCTAGTAATTTATTTGGGAGCTCATAGAAGAGCATTGCAGTTGATCCTAGTAATTTGGGATCTCATAGAAGAGCAAATAAGAGGCAAATAAGGATCCTAGTAATTTGGGATCTCATAGAAGAGCAAATAAGAGGCCTTGCTATTAGCAACGAAAACATAATCTTCTCTGCTGGGCTGGGGATGATAAACAAGTACAATGTTGGGACGTCGAACAAAATAAGTTGATTCATTCCTTTGATGGCGGCCATGTGAGTAGTGTTTACTGCGTGGCTCTTCCTCCCATTGTGGACCTTCTGTTCTCAGGACAGGGTAGAGACAGAGAGACAGTGTATGCAGAGTTTGGGATATTCGAACTACAATGCCTGTTTATGCTATTCGTGAACATCAAAATGTTGTTTCCTTTGTTTTGACTCACCCTCGACTCAACTTATGACTCAACCATAAAGTTCTGGCCTCTGGGATCAAAATTCTCAACTCAACTGATGACTCAACCATAAAGTTCTAGGATCTAAAATTTTGGGAGACTCTGGAAACGCTCACTCATCATGAGAAATCTGTACGCACTATGACTCAACATGATTCGTCTTTTGCTGGCTTCATCAAAAAATTCAACCTTTCCCAAGGGCAGTTTTACATGATACTCATTTGCGACACATGAGTAGAGTCAATGGCCATAAACGATGGGCCAGCTCGCGATTTTCAGCAAGCTCGAACAATGCGTATCGAGGCTTTTATATATGTTCCTGGTACCGGACTTATTACTTGTCAAGCTGACAACACCATAAAAATGTGGAAACAGGATGAAATCCTCACAACAGAAACATCAGAAACATGAATGATCACGACACGACACGAGTTTGACGTTAAGGTTTTATGCCAAGTTTCTTTTTTTAGTCTTGCAATTTACTTTTCTGGTAGGTTTAGTATTTGGTTATTGGATAGATCAATAATTCATTAAGATTATAATCATTTATTACTTTATCGCTTTATAAATATTAAATATTAATAATTTAACATCACTTGATACTATATCGATACTCATAAATCATGTATGTGTTTGGTTTTCAATGTATGAGCCTTCTGTCAGAAAGTAAATTATAATATGAAATTATTAAGTTTAGGTGCTCCATCACATTGTATTGTTAGAACTTCCATTTAGGACTACCTAGATTGTTACATGTTAATCTCCTCCGTGGGACTTTAGGAAACTCCCCTCTTAGGATCTTGTACATTGCCTTGATGTTGAACTCTGTTGCCTCCATTGTATCAGTTAGTGATATGCCTTTCTCCTCCAACCAGTGTCTGCATGATCTTCCTTACTATTTACTTTTCACCTCCTATGGTTGTCTTCCTTTGATATAGAATGTATGCATCCATATAATTCACAATTTATCTTTTTTCTGATATAGATTCCACAGATGTTTGAGGATAGCAGCCTTATTCCATAGATATAAATCAGTGACATGCATTCCTCCTGCTACTTTTGCCTGCAGATTGTGTTCCATGCATGCCACTGCTTTCCCTTTTGTCAGCACCTCCCCATTCCAGAGAAATCTTTTACATAGCATTTCACTGTTTGGCATGACAAAGACTTAGGCCCAGAATGTTTCCATAGCTTCTAACACACCTTGAACTAGCTGTAAACTTCCTGCATATGACAGGAACTTTGTTGTTCATGTTGTTACCTTTTCCCATTGTAAAGACACTTATTTAGGCGTAAAATAGTGTATTTAAAATAATTTTTTTGGTATATTTAAAGTTAAAAATATCTTTTATTTTGAAGCAAGTAAAAATATTCAGATATTTTGAAGTGAATTACTTAATTTTTTTTAAAAATCTTTGAACCCGCAAATTCCAAGACTTACGACTGGGATTCCTTGGAATTCTTGATAATTTCATTTTATAATACTCTTTGCATTCTTGCATATTCTCGATTCAATTGAACATACAATTTTTCTGAATATTGAGATGTGACCATCAATTTATAAAGATAAAAAATATTAGTATATTAGTAAAAGCGTATAAAAAGTGAATGAGAGAAAGTAAAGTGAATAAAAACACATATTTATTGTTGAATCTGATCATATTTCTATGAATCAAACCAGATATGACAATACAATTTAAATCTGGAGCATAGATTCCTTTATGTAAAAAGTTAATAAAAAAAAACGTTAGGATGGCAAGGAACAATTCATCCATTTGTGAGCAAAGTGTTCGTTTTGATTTGTATTTTTTTTTATAACAAACCTCTTTCTTTTTTTGTTTTTTTTTTTGGGGGGAGGGGGGGGTTCACCCAATATTCGAAGTACGTGAAGCTTCAACTAAATCTGAATCACACACTACAGGGTCCATTTAGAGGGGAAAGTATTATTTCGGAGCCGAACTCGAAAGTAGAGTGACACGGATTGTTGGTTCTTTTTTAAGTGTAGAATGTGACATGTTTCCAGATCTCCAACGCACATTATGTTTAAAAATTAAGTGAAGTATTTTATCATAATATTCATATTAATTAAAAATTTAGTTTAGATTGCGGA
>JAPFFP010000113.1:5040288-5052317 GCA_026153255.1 Solanum medicagineum | reverse complement strand
TTAAATTAAGCAAAGTATTTGTCGAAGAATAAGATCGATAAGTCCAATATTATTTTGTAAAAGAATTAGAGGAATTTGTACTTGGGTAGAAAAAAAATAAATGGGGAAAAAATTTGGACAAAAAGATTTGAAGAGGAAAAAACCCCTAAAATAAGCTTCTTTTTATTCAACAATGATGACTCTGAATTGGGGAATCTTAATAACTTAGTTAGTTGGCTATTTAAACTCTTATCTTGTTGGTGAAAGTTCGATTCTCCACATCGCAATTCCTTCCTTATTTCCCTTTTAGAAAAACTCTTACTTAGGTCAAAAATTGACATTTGCTGTCTTTCTTTAAGGCTTCACATGTCTAAAATATGTATATCACATGCACTTTGAATGACAAGTACAAAAATAATAATTAAATTTAGATGGATTCAGAATTCAATTAACAAAGAGTTAAGTAGAAGACTTTAAAATATAAATTCATACTAATATAAAAAATCATCAAATTGACTCACTTTATGATGACTTACTTAGTGAAGTTCGGAAAAAATGATATGTATGCGATGTTAGGTTGTGGAGCCTGATATTATATTTAGGTACTGTCGCGGTTCTGTGTAATTGTAAATATCCAGATATCATTAATATATATAACTCTATTGGGCGTTACCACAAAAAAATTTCTCTCTCTAGCATTATTTCTCTCTGCCTTCTCTCTAAAGAACAAAATTATTGTTCTTCTTCTTCTTTCTTCTTCAATCTGCAGATCATTAATTCCTAACATGAAAGCCTAAATATAATAAGCAAATAAGATTGAAGACATTTAGTGAAGAAGTGATATCCACTGTCTCACATTACTCAATAAGAAAAATTATACTCTTTATAAAGAAATTATTTGTATTATTTATTTTAGACAATTCAATTAAGACAATACTTATTATACACTTTGATCTTAATAAATTTATCGTAGTTGAACATAAAATGGACAATCAATCTACAAAATATTATGTGTGTGTCACACGTTAATGCTATGAAAAACCAACAAATAAAGCAAGGACATGAGTCAGAAAGGCTCAAAATAATAATAAAAATGAAAAGACAATAAAAAAGAATAATACAGAAAAGAGAAAAACTCATTTTCTGAATCCCGGACCTCCTCCTTCAGTACCTTATAGAGATAGAAAGATTATTTCTAAAAGATCTTCCTCTTAAAAATTTCTTTTAAATTCAAATGCTAAATAGAAATTATAAACATTTTTTTTAATTTCAAAATCACATAAATAGAGGTGGACGGTGGTCCCGTGGTGGAAGAAGAAAAATAAATATATTTCATGAATTTATTTTAAGAAAAAGAATGAAAACAACAAAGAACAAAAAGAAAAAAGGGGTGCAGGAGAAAAAATACAGAAAGATTTTGGAAAATAAACATGGGGCGAAGAAATCATTATTTTTTAAAAAAGAAATAAAAAGATCTTTTCAGTTATTTACTTGGTGCCAAGTGTCAAAAAATAAAAAGAAGTAAGTTTGTTCACACATAATTAATAAAATATTATTTAAGATTTTTTCACGTTTCCAACAAAAATAAGAAATAATATGTTTGCCACAAACATTTCGCGTTTGTTGAATAATTTAAATATCCGTCTTAATTAAAATATCTTTAAAAGATCGTCAATGATTTGAGCACCTTCCTACAATGAAATTATTTGAAGGAATTATAAAAATTTAACACGTAACTAATAATATTACACAAAAATAGAAACGAACAACATATACAAATTGAAAATTATATTGATCCGTCCAAATTTGTAATTAATACAGGCTGGTCCATGTTATCTTTGGCTTCTTTCAAATATGCACCACTATTTTTATCAACCAAAAAAAAACTATCTCCTTCACCTTCTCTCCAACTAAAAACAAAATAAAAAATCCTTTTTTATATTCCAAATTCTTCCCTTTTATCTTTTTTCCAAGAAAGCAATTACTACAAGCTTAAATATAATTGGTGAGTTCTCTCTTCTTTTTTTTTCAGTTATCTCAAATGTTGATTAATTATGGGATATTTCATGAAATATGTACAAGACTTAGCTTCTATATGGATATTTATATTATTGTTAGGTCTCCTGTGTTGTTGCCTTAGCAGCAAACCACGTTCTCAAGGTGATAATAGCAGTGGTACTGGTGGTTGCACTTATGACATCGACGTGTAACCAGTGAGCTAATATACATGAAAAATTCATTGAATGGTTTACGATTTATATAAATTGAGTTTTGATGTTGTTTGTTGTACATACTTAGATCTTTGTTAGTAATTGGATACACTGAATTGATTCTTGATTTAATGAGATTGTTTAAGTATAGGAAACAAAAATACTTTTGTTAATTGTTTCTTATATTCATATATGTTCTTTTGATGAATATTTGTGAAGAGAGGTGAATTTTAAGAAACCTGGTTTCTTGAGTTGATTAAAACAACAAAGTAAAAAGCACTTAACTTATCGTGAAAATTTTTCTTGTTCAAAAGATGAACAAAAGTAAAATTTTACGATTTATATTGTATAGAATTTACTAGTAATTTTACTAACTACGATGAGGGATTTGTTAGGTAGTGGAGCCTGATAATATATTCTCCGTGTGTACTTGTATTCTGTGTAATTGTTAGGTGCTACTGTTTATTCTCCGTGTATACTTGTATTCTGTGTAATTGTAAATATCCGGACATCATTAATATATATAGTCTTATCGCCGTGGAGTTTACCCATTGGGCGTTACCACGTAATATTTTCTCTCTCTCTAAACATTTTCTCTCTACCTTCTCTCTACAAAACGACTTACTATTCATCATCTTCCTTCTTCTTCTTCTTCTAGATTTAATTCACAGATCTATACCCAACAGGATTTCAGATTATAATTCTATAAGTTAAGACTAATTCTAGTACATCAACTCAATAATTAACTCGAATTGTTTCATTGCTCTAAAAAGAATAAGCTCTCTTCTTTTACAATTCAATAGGGGCGAGCAAAATCAAACTGCATCAGATCGACAAATTGAAGTAAATTGAAGAAAAAAGTTGATTGATGATTTAATTTGACTTTTTGAAGAAAAAAATTCCATCACAAGTGGTTTGGTTTTATTTGGTATTAACCAAAAACAAAGTCAACTGTCAGCAAATCAACCCAACATGAAAATATTTGATTTTAAAATTATTTTATGCATAAAAAGACATTATTATATATATTTTTCTTTAACTTTGCCATAGTTTGATTTTTATCATCATATTTGAGCCTACTGTATGAGCCACTACCATACATGTAATAAAGATAAATTAAAGTTCAAATCAAACTAATTTATACCGTACTCATATTGAACTATAAATAACGTTTGCCAGATCAAATTGGTTTACTGATGATTATTTTTTTATTCACAGTACTCACATTAAAATCCGACTAAATTCAAATTCGCACCTAAGCTCAGAGACAATGGTGCATCCCATAAAGTTTTTTCCGTAATGCTCAAATTTGAGACCTTTGATTAAAGTGGCAGGAATTTCAACTATATCAACACGGCTCATGTCGGTCATTATAAGTTTTATTTATAGTGAGGTGGGGATACCATCTTACCAAGTGTAATATCATAAGCCGAGTCTGGAGAGTATAAAGTGTAAACATACCTTACCCCAGCTCCTAGGGTAGAGAGTGATTTCTGAAAGACCTTCGGCTCGAGTTAGATACAACAATCTTGAAAAATGATGAAATTTGCCAAACTTTGGCATTCTCACTTCATTTTAAGCTTTCGCACTTCTTCAAAATTGTCTACCGACTACATGTAGTACTTTCAAGAATTAAAACAGAGATGGGGAAAGAACTTCAGCAGGCATATATAGTATCCTCAAGGTTCCAAAATTGGGAAACAATGACATGGTGGAAAACAAGATGAGCAACATGGTGGTTGGGGGGGTGCGGGTGGGAGGATCAATGCCCTACTCGCGCCATCACAAGGCATGTTTCACTTCTATGAAGAAAGGAACGACAAGAAATTTCATCAGATGATTCGGATTAACTTCATGTGCCAAAACAACGGTCTCCAGCATCTCCCAATCCGGGGATGATAAACCTGAAAATTATAGAGGAGACAACAGTAACGTCATGATGTGGCTGTGCTATTTTAGAGAAGTGAGCAAGGTAAAAGGTTGTTCAATGAATGGTTACCCTTTCTCGTTAACAGTTGGGTCAAGTATTCCAGCGTATACATGCAACCTGGAAAACCAAGAAACAAGAGTTAAGGAAATCTACTCAAACGATTCAAATACAGTAGATGAGTTGTTAAACCAGTTACCGTGGAAACTTCTCACTCAGCTTTGTAAGAGCGGGAGGAGCAGCCACTGCACATATCTGAAAGACGCTAAGTCATGTAATCAGCGAGTTGAAAACATAAATGTAACTTAGAGACATCAGCATTTCAAAACTAACACTCACTGAAGCAATGCTCATTCAGAGTATTTTCAGTTCAGTATGTATGAAGTAATGAAAAAGTACATTAGCAATCTAAACTCATAGTTACTCCACTTTTTCACACATGTTTCAAGATAAGGTTTTCGATGTTTATAGCAAATCCTAGAACTGCTTGACAGAACAAAGAGAGGGGCCGTCACAACTGAGCAAGATTTGCAGCAAACAAATCAGTTGCAATATCTTGAGGAAGCAAATGAACATAAATGAATATGTTGAGAACCTACCACTTTAATCTGACTATTGTCAACCCCACGTTCCTTTATTAGGTCAATAGCTGCAACTATTGTACCACCTAGAAAGATGCAGAAAATCCAGTCAGATTTGAAGACAAACTGGGTGACAATCACTCACTTAAAAAGCATAAGATTTAACGACTTAATAGCTACTACCATGAAATTATACATGTGTGTGCCCATACGTTCAACAAGATACAGGCATCCAACTACACAAACTGAAATGAAGGAAAATACAAATGTTTTCCACGAAAAGACAGACCAGACTCCTTCACAAGACTCACAAAGAATGTGCATTGCTTGAGTACTTACAAGGACAACGGTTGTCACACCCCCTATGCAATCTAGGTTACTAGCTCTAAAGTTAGAAAACCTAAGAGTGCCCCAACTCATAATTTAGAAATGGGAGGGAAATAGGTTATGGAGTATTACTTCAGAAGAATAGTTGAATACGTCATCCTCTTGAATAATTTAAAAGCGTGTCTGTTATATGGCGGAACTTGATCTCACTGAGGACATGACCCTAGATAGAAAGAAGTGGCGTTCGTGAATTAGAGTAGTAGGCTAATCAATTGGTAGGGTTAGGTGGTTAGCTAGTCATGGGGTATAGTAGGGTAGAGGAGTAGTAGTGTTTTATATCATGTGTTGTCATTATTTGTTATTTATGTGTTAATTGTATCATAATTACGTATTGTCATGTGCTTAGTGTTATTAGTCGCTTTTTCTGTTCCCTTTCCTTTACTTTTTGTCATATCTAGTTTATTCTGCTTATGGGTTTTTGAGACGGGGGTTCCCAGGAAACAACCTCTCTACTTTTATGAGGTAGTGGTAAGGTCTGCTACATTCTACCCTCCCCAGACCCCACTTGTGGGATTCCACTGGGTATGTTGTTGTTGTTGTCTGTTATAAGAAACTAAGGAGCCGTTGGGTAGGATGTACTAGAGGAAACTAAGGAGCCGTTGGGTAGGATGTACTAGAGGAAATAATCCATGGATCAGCTATTGGTATTAATTAATACTATGTTTGGTAGAAATTTGAACTCATGTATTAGTTAATACCTTATACATGGTATTAACTAATACCTCCCATTTGGTGGTATTAACTAATACCATGGATTTAATACCATGAGTTTATATATAAAGACAAAAATATCCTTCAAATTCTTTTACATTTTTTTATTTTTTTGATTTTATGTTTTATATTTGTAGTTTTGTACTAGTAAATTTATTTAAATAAATTATCTTACAAAATTTATTTATTTACAAAAGAATGTAAAACCAATATCAGCATTTAGAAAGAGTGAAAATATAAAACCAATAAATGGACCACGAGGTCCGTAAAAATAAGAAAATTACAGAAATATAGAAGGTGAAGTTTTGGTACCAGTTGCCAGCATTGGATCCACAACAATCACACGAGAACCTTCAGGAAACTTATCAGGCAACCTATGGAATGAAGGAAAAGAGTTACAAAACTTGCGGCAAAGTTTGGTGGCCAAAAGACATAAGAACAATCCAAGCTCAAACCAAAGAAGAAATGGAGAAACAATGTGTACTTATTGTATGAGAGCAAGTCATATTTCATACATAAACCTAGTGCCACGTGATACAATAGTAAGCAACAGCCAAGCTTCGACAAAGGTACTTACTTGTTCAAGTATACAGAGGGCTGAAGTGTTTCTTCATTTCTGCTTACTCCTTAATTTGAGAATGAAAAGAAGAATTAAAATCATGAGAAGATGGAAAAAACACAAAAAGAACAAAGTGCAGGACTACATGTGGAACTTAGATTGACATAGGTTAAATTGTGATTGAAAATGGAACTCTGTTTTGAATGGTAAGGATGCAAATAAGTAAGTGTTATCGTGTACATGACACTCATATGAAGCAGTAGACTTTTACGACATTATAAGTACAATCACAGTAACATTGAATCAACAAACTTATCTATAAGTTGTAATTCGATGGATACCCACACCAACAGGTTTGTAAAATAAGAGATTCTAGTTTCCGATGCTAAAAGATGATCAGAACTTGTCCTTACCCAAATGATATGTTTTTGTTGCTGGCAAAATTGATGATGCATGCTCTGCAAGAGCCAGACCAGCTCTCATGATGGGAACAATCTGTAAAGAATTAGGTACATGAATGACCATAGCATATCTTTCATGCAAGATTGCTTCTCACATATATAGGATAAGAACCAGAAACACCAGGGTTGTTTAGTCATTAGGCTTCTGAAAAGAAACCAAACTTGATAACCAGGCCAGAGAAGAAAGAATCAAATAGAAGCAAGAGCTGAATTTTTGGACTACAAAGGTGGAGAATACTGAAAGCTTACTGCAACAGGTTCCCTTGGATCAACAAATTCCACAGATGCAATACCCATTGGTGACTGGATCTCTCCTGCTATGGTAGGCTGCAGTGATGACAACAAGTATTTAAGCTAACGTTTGGCAAGGAAGATTGTTCACAAAACCATTGGTATCGATATGTCTTATAGATAAGGGTGGTTTTGTTTTACTTCAATCGCATAAACATCAGAACAAAATGAAGTCATTTTCAATTTGAACATCCAACTTTGCTACATTTAATGAATTTATACTCTTACACTAATAGAGCTTTTCATACATAACAACAAAAAGAAACACCATCACAACTCACCAACCAATCTCTTGAAGCTTCATACATAAGCAATCTACCAAGCTCAGCCATGGCATTCTCTACAAGGAAAACAGCCAATTGATGTATGTTTCGTGAAAAGGACAGCAAATCTATATCATACATGCAGAATGGACTAAAGATGAGTACTAATCTAATTAATCATCTTAAACATCAAAGAGAATAATCTGAATCTGTTGATATGGGCATAGTACAACATTAATGTACCTGACAAAGCCTGGAAATCTTTAGGTCCTAAACATGGTTTGACTAAAGTCATATTGCTAGGCACTTCACTAGCTCCATACAGAAAGATAGCTAACAAAGTGAAAAGTAAGTTCTATGCAATTGTTGTGAGACCGACAATATAATATAAGAGCGAAAAATTCAGTCCTTAAGGCTCGATAAGCCGCAAGATGAGTGACCTATAAATGCAGATGTTACGATGCATGTACGACCACAGTGAGAGCAGAGAGCAGAACTCTCGTTGAGGAGGAAACAATAAAAAAGGCTGCAATTTTACTTGAGTTGGAGGAGCTGGTCAAAATAGAGGAGGTTTCGTGGAGACAGAAGTCAAGAGTGCTATAGTTGAAGGAGGGAGACAAGAACATCTCACAGGAGATATAACAATATAGATGAACTCATCATACAAGGAGAAGTTACTCGAGAGAAAAAAACTATTGAAAGGAAGATAAAAGCGTATTATAAGAACCTGTATAGATAAACACGTCAATGAAGACCTTCTTATCATAATGCTCAATGTCCAAGGTTGCTTGAAGAGGAGAAAATGATCCTCCAAGGCAGGTTTGAGGAGAATGAAGTACTAAATTGTCTAAAGCTATGTGCAGCTAATAAGGCTCCCAGTCCAGATGGGTACATAATGGGTTTCTTCATCAAGAGTCGGGATGTAGAAGAAAGACATCATGGGCACCTTTTAGAACTTCTATGATCAAGAAGTCTTTGAGAAGAGTTTCAATGCCACTTTCATTGTGCTCACGCCAAAGAAGAAAGTAGTCAGGGAGTTGAGGGATTACATACTAATTAATCTCATAGGTAGCATTTATAAAATACTTTCAAATTTTTCATAGAAAGGCTGAAAGTTGTAATAGATAAACTAGTGGACTCACAGCGAATTTCTTTTATTAAAGGTAGACAAATCATGGATGCAGTGTTGATTGCTAAAAAAGCTGTAGACTCTAGAATTATGCAGAAGAAACCTGGTATTTTTTTGAAAGCTGAACATAGAAAAAACATATGGTCATGTGAATTGGAAGTATCTTCTGAAAGTTTTAGAGATGATGGGATTTGGACAGAAATGGTTGAACTGGATTACGCTTTGCACATCTACTGTCAACTTTTCCGTTCTAATTAATGGGTCTCCTGCAGGTTTCTTCAAATCTCAAAGGGAACTCAGGCAGGGTAATCCACTATCTCCTTTTCTGTTCTTAATTACTACAGAGAGACTCAATAACATGATCAAGACAGCTAATATGAGAGGATGGATAAAAGGTTCTGATGTAGCTAAAGAGGAAACAAAAAGCTTGGAAGTGACACATCTTTCGTGGAGCTGAGGAAAATCAAATAAGGTTCTTAAGGGTGAACTTGGTTACGTTTGAAGGGGAGTCTGGGCTGCACCTTAATTGGAGAAAAAGTTTTAGGTATCCTATAAATGAAGTCAATGATATAAACTGGTTTCAATTCTAAGGGTGAAGTTGGTGATCTACCTACCATTTATTTAGCTATGCCACTGATAGCAAACTGCAAGCCCATAGAAATTTGGATGGATGGTTAGAAAAATGTGAGAAGAAACTGGCCAGATGGAAAACCCAGTATTTTCCGAGAGGGGGGAAGGGGGGGCTGACCCTCATCAATTCAGTCCTTGATGCTCTTCCAACATACACGTTGTCTCTGTTTCCCACAGAGATCACCAAAAGACTGGACAACATAAGAAGAAAGTTCTTGTAGCAAGGAAATAAAGAGAATAGAGGGTACCATCTAGTAAAATGTTAATAAGTGGCAACTTTAAAGAAGAACGGCGGTCTGGGAATAAAAAACGTGAAGGTTCATAGCAAAGCACTTAGGATGAATTGGTTGTGGAAATATTCAAATGGAAACCCGACACTTTGGAGAAGAGTGATAGGAGCGCCAAATATGAAAATGAAGACAGTTGGATGACTAAGGCCGTGACCACACCTTATGGGGGGGCCAACTTATGGAGATCCATAAGAGCTCTTTGAGAGGAAGTTGAACTCAAATCAAAGATGAAAGTGGGAAATGGAAACAAGATCAAATTTTGGAAGGATGAATGGCATGAGAAAGGTAACCTGGAAACTCTTTTCCCTGATATTTACAATATGGCCCTGTTCCAACAAAGGACTATTGCAGAACTCTAAACACCATAGGGGTGGGAATTCCAATTTCAGGAGAACCAAATGATTGGTAAGGAATGAGGTTGGCAAAATTCCTCGACATTGTCGGACACTTCACTAGACTTCAGACAAATGAGGATATGCTTTGGTGGAAAGGGAACAAAAAAGGAGAGTTCAAAGCATATTCAACTTATAGGATGATAGATCAATCAAGCTAGCAGAGCTTCACTTGGCCTTGGAAACAAATATTGAAGTGTAGAATTCCACATGTGTTTCATGCTTTATTCGGCTGTCAGGTAAGGAAGTCTCCCTAACCCAGGATTAGGTAAAGAAAAGAGGTGATAATCTTAGAAACAGTAAACCATCCATGTCTACACTGCAAATATACTCAGTAACTCTGGAGGATCTTCTTGAGCATCAAAGGCATATCCTGGACCATGCCTAAGAGAGTTACTAAGGCCTTATATAGCTGGGAGGAGGCGAGTGTCCCAGCAAAAGACAAAATTAAATGGAGAATTATCCCTGCTTCAATTTTGAAAGCATAGGGAATAGTGTGCAGGAAGTTAAACTAAACTATATCTTGTTGTTATGTTTTTGGTGTCATAAACTATACTCAAATGACATGGCCTCTATAGCCGATGTTTAGACTCAATATAGAAATAGAGCAGTGGAGTTTAAGTACAACCCATGTACTTTCGTGATATAATACAAAGCCACCAAGTTCAAAAAAAAAGTATAAGACAATATTAGAAATGGTTGCATCCAACAAAAGGTGCAAGTACCACCATATAAAGGACGAGCTTGAGATGGTTGGTTTGTATATGTCAAGCATACACCTCAAAATATACTTATTGGTAGGTGTGACACTAACAACTGAAGGTGCCAAAACGAGACAAGGTAGACCCAAAATTATGTCTCATACTTATGAATAAATTTCTAATGGCGCAACTTAATGTTTTCAGTACATAAAAGACAGTGACAAAATTCAGTAGGAGACTCAAACTTCACCCCT
Organism: Solanum medicagineum; assembly: GCA_026153255.1. NCBI lineage: Eukaryota > Viridiplantae > Streptophyta > Magnoliopsida > Solanales > Solanaceae > Solanum > Solanum medicagineum. Next base: position 5,041,552 of record JAPFFP010000113.1, on the reverse strand, counting down.
CACGGATTATCTTTCATCAAGTCAAATTCAGTATAATTTAACAATCAAAAGTTAATTTAAGCAGTACAATTTCTTGAATGAAAAAACAATAACATGAATTAGGAAATCTTCACATACTGAAAACAGGGCAAGGCGTCTGCTCATTTCGAAGAACCGAAACCCAGTGCTTAATCAGAGGATGTGGCGGAACAAACACCTAAATAATAACCAAAAATATTAATTAACTAACATTTCAACACAATCAATTCAATTAAATAGCTTTAGTATTTGTTTAATAGCAAACCATTTTGTCCCATCATCAGAAAGAGTTAAAAAGAAAATACAAAACATAAGATTCCCATCAAATTCCTTAAAAAGAAAAAGGCCGAGCACAAGGACTATTGTACACTATTCCCAGAGCTCAAACACGGAGATCCGAGGCAACCTACTTTACCAACAACAACAAGATAGCCAATGAAATCCCACGCGTAGGTGTGGGAGCGTAGAATGTAGGCACACTTTACCAATTATGCCAAATCCGTCTTTATAAACAACCAAACAAACCATTAAGAAAATGAACTTTACCAGCATTCTATCACCAGAAATCACTTTGTTCTCCGCCGCCATTGAACAAACCACACTCTTCCTTCGAGTATGAAAATTACAACCCTGCAACCAAAAAATCACAAATGCAGAAAATCTACTTTTTATAAATCAAGATTGCATGAATCCTTGATTTGTCATATTTTGTGCAAAATCATAAATGCACTAAAAATAACTAGCAAAAAAAAAGCCGTAAAAGGGTATCTATTTATATATACCCATAAACAAAGTCATCGAGCATAGTGCATATCAATAAATTATACACAAAGGGGGCTCAATGGGTTGTTAAGTGGGGTTCATTAAAGTACCTTTATGTAATGAAAATTGAGTGTGGGGAGATTTGGCCGACAGTATGAGGAGTAAGAAGATGGTTGTAGAGTGAGAGGGGGGTCACGGGGTAGATGGGGGTGGGGATGGGAATAGGCATAAATAAGGGAGTGGGACGCCATTGGTAAAGAAAAAGTTAAGCTGAGAGAAGAATCGTAGCTGGATTGGGCATCAAAGTGCTGATTCTTCGGGAACGGTGAAGAAGGGTTCTGCAGAAATTATGTTTGATAAATCACATAACTACACAAGTTTAATATATGTATCTCAGATATATAATTATTTGACGAATATACATATTTAATTCAACATATATATACATGTTCCCCTTCATAAAGACTTAGAAAAATTTCTAAGT
>JAPFFP010000113.1:5021136-5040188 GCA_026153255.1 Solanum medicagineum | reverse complement strand
TGTATTATGTATGATTGAATGATTTATGTATGATAAATGTATTATGTATGATTGAATGATTTATGTATGATAAATGTATTATCTATGATTGAATGATTTATGTATGATAAATGGCTTGTTACCGAGAATTTCGATGAGACGATAGATGTTTATGCCTCGTTTGTCCTCTTGTAGGCAAGACTTGTAAATTTCTCTGCATCCATAGAAAATTTGTTAGTTTTAAAAATGAACTGACCTTTGATAAATTGCTGGTAACTTGAGCAAGACCGAGCTATTTATGCCTCAGCTATTCTCTTGTAGATAAGACCTGCAAAATTTTCCTGCATCCATAGAAAATTCTTTAGTTTTAAAAAGTGATAAATTGCTAGTGACCTGGGTGAGACGGAACTATTTGTGCCTCGGCTATTCTCCTGCCGATAAGACCTACAAACTTTCCTGCATCCACAGAAAATTTTTTAGTTTAAAAATGAATTGATTTTGATAACTTTCTGATGATCAGGGGGGAGACGGAACTATGTATGCCTCCGCCTTATTCACTGAGATAGAATCTGCAAAATTTCCCTGTATCCATAGAAAATTTCTTAGTTTTAAAAATAAATTGATCTTGACGAATCATTGGAAACATGAGCACCTCAGCCGTTGTCATGACAAAATTCCCTGCATCCACAGAAAATTTCTTAGTTTCAAAATGAATTGATCTGTGTTGGCTCTTCGGTTGCCTGCTTCCTTGTCTTGTACTCGATGAATCGTCTTGATTTCCCACCTCTTGGTAGACATGAAGTAGACAAGTACAACTGTCCAATTTGTGATGATGCTTAGCGAAATTTTGAGGGCAACCTCAAAATTTCTGTCCCAGTTTAGATGTTATCAGGGATTGCCAGCTAATCAGAAGCACTTTGAGAATTTTTGAGATCTTTTCTCAAAAATTCTGTCCCAGTTGAAATTTTACAGTGCTCTAGATTTTCGATTTGTTGTAGAAGACCTCTTTGTTTAGAATTTTTGAGTTCCTTTCAAAAATTTTGTCCCAGTTTCCTTTCTGGGAGTATGACCAAGCCGTTGTGGCGCCTACGTATCTCGTTGAGTCAGGAATCAGGTCAAACGTAGTTCCCTTCTCGGGAGGTAGAAAAATACAGATTTTGCATAAGAAAATGACCGAGGCCGAATAGGCCGCCTACGTATCTCATTCTCGAGAATTCAGGTCAAACGTAGTTCATTTTAAGGGATACAACAGAATAACAAGCATAGAAATGATTACAAATAAATGACGCGATTGCAGGAAAAGAAAAACTTTAGATCTCTAGGCATGCATATGAGTTGATTGTTAAACTGTAACGGACGAGGCTTGTACTAATCTTTGTCCCAGATCGACATTTCTTTTTAGCTGGTAGTATTCTCCCCGTGATCAGGTAAAGGATTCTTGTTGACGAGAGCAACTCTACCCTGATCAATTAAATCCTGGATCTTGTGCTTCAGAGCTATGCAATCTTCAGTGTCATGCCCGATACTGTTAGAGTGGTAAGCACAGGTCTGAGCACCTCTGAAGAAACGAGAATTAGCGTTCATGACTCTCGGAGGGGCAGGCTGGATTAATCCCTCATCTGAAAATCTTTTGAACAACTTTGTTCGGCTTTCAGTAAGTGGAGTGAATACCCTTCGGGGTTTTCCACCTGCGTTTTAGTGAGGAGGGTTATTGTTATTTTGATGATAATTGGGATGGTTTGCACGGGGGTATGTAGGGATCTGAACCTTCATGTGTGGCGGTGTTTGGTAATTTGACAGTGGAGGTTGGCAGTTTAGGACGGTGTTTGGATATTGTGGGTAGTGATAATGGGAAAGAGGGATCCAGTAGTTCGTGGATGAATGGTGATATGTTGGCGGAGCATTGAAGGTGGGGAATGGACTCGGGGTAGGTTGAAAATGGATTTGAGAGACGGGTTGATGAGACAGATTAGGAGAAGGAAAATAAAGTAAGGAGCTCCTGTCATCTGGAATATTAGCAGTGATGGCCAGATTCGCTAAATCCTGAGTCTTTTTCATTTCTTTTTCTATATCAACAATCCGTTGCATCAGTTGTGTAATCAATTCGTTCTGCTGTGTGATGATAGGGTCTGTCACGGTACCCTCTGTCAGGCTCGAATCATCAGTGTGGTCAACCCTTTTTCTTTTCAGCGGGTTTTGGACAGGGAAAGGGTCTTTACAAGCCCTGGATCTGGTGAAGTACGGATGATCAGCCATATCCTATCAACACAGATCAATTCTAAATTACCTGTCGAATGAAAATAACTCAAAAGCAAATAAGTTAGTTTCTTCAATTTAGTAGGTAATAGAAGGTAATGCACACATCAATAAGCACACAATTGCTGCTTTATTTGAGAGTAAACCAATCCACAGACGCACGAGATATGGTAAATAGGCAGGACTTTGCCTATATGATTTTGGAGATGGTGGACCAGTAAATCGATTTTGTGCTAAGTAAGATTTTCTTGCATTTGATAATGCAGATTGGGCAAAGAATACGCTTCTGAAGAAATAGGTTTCTAGAGAGATAGAAAAAAATACACTTTTGAAAAGATGGGGAAAATACGCTTATGGAAAGTTGGGGGGTCGGGCCTAAGAGGCTGCCTACGTATCTCACGAGGGAGAAATCAAACCTTACGTAGTTCGAAACTTGAATCTTTTCCGAATTGAAATGAAAAATTATCCCTTGATTTTGAGAGCGAATTTCGATTTTGTGGAGAAACTTGATACTAGAAGAATATTTGGACGAACTTTGATAATGACTTGATTTATGTGGTTAAGCGATTCAAGAAACTTTCGGAAAGAGTGGGCTAGAAACTTCAAACAAAGCAACATAATCACGTAAACAGTTATAAAGCATACCACATAAACAAATATTGCGCGTCCTAAACAGATATGTGACCCTTTTGTGCCAAGGGTAGGCCTAACGATTTGAAGGATATATATGAAATTAGACGTTCCATTGCCCCAAACATATTTGTATAAACTTGATAAGTAAACTCAATAGAGATACATAATATGGGAAGGGGATACAAGAATAATCAGTCCCACGCAGGGGTATAGTCTAAACTAAACTTTTGTAGAAGATTTCTTCTTGTTGGACTTCGGCTTCTTTGAACGTCTTTGGATGTAATGCCCTGCAAACAAACATGTGTTAATGAAATGATTCCCAACCCCCCAAGACAAAGGTTCATCAAATAACATATATATCCTTCAAATATAAACACATAAGCATGATCGTCCAATTGGGCCGATGGCCACTTTGGACTCAAGGTGGTCTTTCTAATGGGCCCAATACGCTTAACGTGTCATAGGCCAATGCTTAAATCGTAGGGACTTGGCTTCGCTCTATCCTAGGTGTCTAAGAGTGGGTTTGAATTGGACCGGGTACCCAGGCGGACAACCTGAGCTGGAAATTCATGACAACCGTTGGACGTATCACGAACCAATAAATTATCACTTATTCCGAAATGGGTTAAGTATTTGAAAATTCGGCTGCGGGCTTCCAAAACCATCCTTCCAAATACGCAAGATAAAATAGGAAAATGCCATGAAATGCAAATGACAATTTTAATACTGAATTTAAACACATAAAGCAAATAAGACAATACAAAATTGAATAGTTAGTCAAATAATATAATCTAATGGTTAGAACCTAATTAAAATGCCCAGCAGAGTCGCCATTTCTGTTATGCCGAAAAATGACTTTTATTTTGAAATATAGAAAATTCGAAAATCAAAAATCGATTTAAGCTCAATTAATTTGAGAGAAACCAATTTTTGAAATTCGAAAGGAAAAACAGAGTCGCCACCTAATTTTACGGATAATTAGGAAACCATTAAATATTTTAAAAAACCTAACAGAAAAATCTTTTAAAATCCAGAGAAAGGGTTCGGGTTCACATTTCCACTTCGAGAAGGTTTTACGCACTCGAAATGGCCGCTAAATGGTTTGACTAACTTTTAATTTGACTTAAAAAGATTAACCAATTTTGAAATTGATTAATTTTGAAAGACTTGACTAAACTTGAAAAGATTTTGACAAAATTTGACTAGACTTAACAAAAACTAAGAGCAGTCAACCAGACTTCAAAGATTGACTGATTTGAAAATTAAACTAAAATGATAAAAGGACATTTTTTGTTTTGATTCTATTATTGTCATTTTTGTTTTTTATCTTTTATGCAAAATACTTTTTCAAAATAAAATAAAATAACATAAATGGTTTGACATGCCGGGGAAATCATATTAAATTGATACAATAAAATGTTAGCATCCAAACACATACAAATATATAAATGAAGTAAAAATAAAGAAAAGAGTTGAAGTAATGCTAGGCCTTTATCCCATTTAGATTTTGTTGCAACTTTTGCTTCCCGGGATCTGTATAATAGCTTCTATCTCCTGATAATTGGGATGACTTGAAGAAAGGGAAATTTAGGCCTCCATAGCCCCAAGGAATGTAGGATAGGGAGTCCAAAATGGGCTCGAAGCATCGTTCATGCAAAGAAATAAAATAAGGATTAGTGAAATATTCATGGATGCATGTAGGCAAGTGTTAAGGAAGACATTTAAGTGCAAGAAGGTTGAAACAAGGGAAAACACTCAACAAGAACACATTATGTTTATACTAGATGCCTTTAAGGCTTAGACAGATCTCTTCAAGAAAGAATACCAAGCAATGAAGCATGATTGATTGAGTAAACCTTACAACGAGATCAATAACAACACATATAGAGATTGGAAGGTACTGAACACAAAAATGCACAGCATTTTATCAGATAGTATTCAGTATATTAACATGCTTAGAGGTTGCTATACACATATAGTATGACAAGCAAACCTGACAAGCAAACCTAGATCATGTTAACACTACTGAAGTCTCAACAATGATAAGCAAATCTGAATCATGAATCAAGGAAACCAAATATTGTATTCCATCTAAAGAAAATTCAAACAAAAACTCGAAATAAACTAATATAACATCTGAACAGCATCAGAAACAGAAGGACTTCATTACATAACATAGACTTAGAAACTCAAAATGTCTTCTATAAGACTCAAACCATTAACTGGCTTAAATGAGAATAACAATGCTCAACAAAATCAAAGATATAAATGGGGAAGAGTATCTTAATTTAGATAAAGGGGAAATGAAAAATGCCCTCTTTTGATGGACCAAACAAAATAGAAACATAGAAACATGTAACTGAAGAAATCACTCCCAGATATGCGTAAGGTTATTTAAGACCAAATATACTCAAATTCCGTAGAAGAGATAAATCATAGCATCACCGAATGACCTACATCAGACAAGACTTGTTCATGGAAATGAGAAAAATAGATTCACATTATTTCAGCGAAACAGAAACATCAACAAAGTGGATTGACAAGCTGAAACTGAATGTAACAGTAGGTATTCGAGGAGCACAATCACTTCAATACTAGTTTTGATTCTAGGCGACTTATCAGTGAATCATTATGACAACAATATCGCCTCAGTCAATGTACAGCAGCACACAGGCTTGTTCCTTGATTTAAAATTGAAAGGTGCTACTAAACTAAACTAAGACGTGAAGAGGAAGAAGAAAACTAAATGAAAGAACACCAAAACAAGACATGTTGCAGATTGATACAATCACTGCTGCAGAAAAGAACTAAAACAAGCACAAAGGCAGAGATAGTAAATGCTCACTATTTGAAACCATTTTTTATCGAAATTCAAGCTTGCCTCAAAAACTTAGTTTTTCAAATCCTTGAACTAAGGCTCACGTCAAAATTTGATTAACAACAACAAATTAGGATGTCATGTGCTTCAACTCAACGACTCCAGGGGAAGACAAACATCAACCAAAACTATCATGAAATCAAATATCTTCAACTTAAGGATCCAGCAGAATCGAGATTATTCTATCCATGACTACATCCTTATTTGAACAGGGGAGGTATAAATAATGTCTAGATTGAGAATATTACCTTTGTCGGGGCAGCGAACTGAGATGACGAGCTTGACGAAGTCTCTCCACCACCCAAATTAGAGTTGTAGCGATTGATCGAAGCTCTCAGATTTTGAACAATAAAAGCGGTCTGAAATCAATTGAGTTTTGCTAGGGTTCTTAATTGTCGACCGATTTCAGCAATTGAAGCTTGCTCGGATTTTTTCAAGGGATTTTCGATGATTGCTTATGCTAGGGTTTTTGAGGTCTCGAACGCCTCCAAGCTTTTATGGGATTTTTCTTGGGATTTCGATGGCTAATTCCGGCTCAAGATTTTTAGAGTGTTTTCTCCGATTAACTCCTCTGGTCCCCCTCAAGATGACTGCTGCCCCCCCTTTTATCGAACTTTGGGGATGCGATGCATGCGTGGAGAAGAGTGTGGTGGAGAAAGTGACCGATGGGGAAGGGTAAAAGCTCGCGGGGAAGGGGAAAAGAGTTTTGGGAAAGTGGAGAAGAAGGAAGAAGATGAAGGGCATGGGGAAGGGACAGGGTCTGGGAAAGGGAATGGGGATTGAATGGGGAAGAAGAAGGGTCGTTGGTTTTCTGGTTTTGGGGCTTTCTGGTTTTGGGGCTTTCTGGTTTTGGAATGGGAAAGGAGAAAAATGAAGGAGAAGGGGGCGTGCAAAAAAAGGAGAAAGAAAAAGAATTGGGGGCGCGTGGCCCCCACGCTCTGTAATTAATAATAAATTTATTTATTTATTTATTTATTTTTTAAATAAAATAATTGTCTGAAAATCGTTAATAATACAAATAAAGCTCGATGACTAATTTGATACCGTGGAGGGTAAAAATTGGGTGTCAACACTATATATAAAGATTCTAACTAATTAGGACTCATGGTAAATTAGGAGTCTTACCATGATTAAAAGTCCTTATTTTATCACTTCTTTCTGTATATTTTAGAAATTAATATGATAATTAAATAATAACTTAAAGGAATTGGTGAAAATACAATTTTATAGATATTGAAATAGTATTCTAATCTCATAAGAATTGATATAATTCTTAAACTTCAAATAGAATTAGGATACAATATGTCAAATTTATATTAAATATTAGGATAATAATTAAATAATAATTATTTTTAAAAATAATAATAACAAATTTGTTAAAAGATGTCCTTTTTCTATTTTATTAGGATTCTTTTTGGATAAGAGAGAATGAATCAAAAACAAAAGTTGAAATTGAATGTTTTTACAATAGAGAAGTCATAAATAAAAAGGAAAGAAAATAATATTTTATTATATTTAGTACACAACTTTTATCATATAATTAGGATTCATGGTGAAATTATAAGAACTTTTATTTATTTTCAAACAATTAATATCTTTTCCCCTTTTAAATTTATTTTTTTAAAATCATTATTTGGGTTTTCTCTTTAAAGTGGAAAACTTATGTTACCTTAAAAATTAACCAAGCCGTGTTTCCTAAAAAAAAACTTTCTTGATGTCTGTTTTTTTCCCCTTAAATGTGTGTTATTTCCCTTTTATTTTTTTTTTCTTTTTGACTAATTTCCTTTTACACCAAGTCAATTTTAGTTGGAAAAAGATTGTTTGGGTGAGGATTTTTCTTTATTTAATTTTCCTTATTTTTTTTCTTTTTGACTGAATTGGACGTATTTTTCTTTTTAATTTTTTTTCCTTTTTGACTAATTTCCTTTTAGACCAATCTATTTTAGTTGGAAAGAGATTCTTTGTGTAGGGATTTTTCTTTATTTAATTTTTATTATATTTAATAATATTAAAATAATAATTCTAAAAATAATGGTAAAAAGACGATTTTGTCTAAAAAGAAATATTTTAATGAAGGGCAAAAAGTTCAATCAACATTATTAAGTATCTTCCCACCTTTAATATAGTATAGATAAGCATTATTAGTTGGTTAAATGTTGGAAGTTTGTTGAGAGGGTAAGAGAAATTGGAATAATTGATATATTTTGGCAATTGAATATCTTAATCATGTTTCGATTTTCGATCATGAAAAAAGAGGCATCTTAAAATTTTCATGTGATTAATCCAAATTATATATTTTAAAAATTAAAAATAAATTGTGTATATAAAATTTACTTAAATAAGTTTATATTGATATTTAATCAAAATATAAATCTATTTTTTACTTTTTTTAAGACAAAAAAATCTTAAAGTAATCAATTTTCATAATGTTAACAGCTTTTTTCAGCTAGATCACTTTTATCCAAATATATAACTGTTTATTTTTCAAATTAATTTTAACACTTTAAAATACTTTTTAAAAACTATTTTTTATGAGATAAGCCAAATGGACTCTTAATCTGATTTTGTCTAGCCTAATATAAGTTTATGTTAGGGAGAGAGAATATCTTTCTATTTTTTTAAAAAAGAATAAAATAAAATTTGGGGTTATGGAAGAAAATTTTGAAACGAATAGATAATTATGCAAGCATTTAATTAACATGTTGTCATAAATCTAGGCGCATCCTTTAAGGCTTTTGGGCTCGGCTGAACCAAGAACTTGTGTTGTTTGTAGAGGAGCATGTAATGTTTCTTCATGGCGTTATAGGTGTGCACTGTGTGGATTTGATATTCATATAGATTGTGTGCCAATACAATGTGAAAAGAGAGGGACCATAAATCGAGGAATCCCAATGTACGTTCCGCCATCTATGTTTGGTGGTTATGCTTATGGAATTTCGTATTGACATCCAACTAATTCTAATAATTCATATTTTCCTAGTCCGCATTGTATGCACCACAACTACATGCCACAACCGCAACATCAGCACTATGGGCAGGCTCAGACTCATTATGGTGGTGGTTGCATTGGGCAAGTGATGTTTAATTTGGACACTTGGAATTGGGGTGTTCTCTAACATGTTATTTGTTACGGACTCATCTTCATTTTTTGTTGGTTGATATATTTGATTTTATTTCAGCTTTTGCTATGTAAGTATTCTAAGAGAAATTAGTAGCGAAACCAAGAATTTTACTAAAATTATTGATGATTTATTGTATGTATATATGAAGTAACACTTCAATTTCTATATATGCACAATATAGATTTTTGATGAAGTGATTAATGGTGTGCGTCTCACTTGAGAAAAGCCTTTGAGAGGGATTTATTTAGTTTCAAGATTTACTTTCGGATTAGAATTTCTCTATATTTAGAATTCATTTTTGCTTTAGGACTATTCTATATAAATAATTATTTTGACTATCAAATATTTTATTAATAAAAGATTAAAAGTATGTAATATAATAAATTTTTTTTAAAAAAATCAATAAAATTATGTTGGAAACGTTAGATTACTCTTTTTATAATTAGGAATCTTTCGTTACATTATATTTTAATAAGTTAATTATTTAACGTCGAATTATTCAACTCTAAATTATTACTTTATGTATTCAAAAACTATTAACATATCTATATTACAAGCAATTGAATTTATTTTCTCAGCTTTATCATTTCATATTAGACTTAATTATTAAGTCAAATTAATAATATTATTTAATTTATTTACATAAATATATATTTATTTAATAATAAATAATATTTATATATAATTTTTAATTAACACGATATACATGTACTGAATAAACTTCGAGTGAACTGGGTCATAATAACTCTCCTATTTATATATAGATTTGGGCTCTCCCACCTGTAAACACAAATTAATATGCAATTTTACAACTACTTCAACTTATTCACGTCACACGAAACATGATACATCATCCCTAATACGTCAAATCATTATAAAACAAGAAGAAATTATCTTTTAAATTGTCAAAATGAAGAATAATTCAACACCACACAAAATTTAAATTTTTTAGCATAGCATTACACTTACCATAGTTGAAAATTAGTATCAAGATGCCAAAAATGGAGACAGATTCACCCCAAATATCGCATTGGAAATCACCCCAATTGTAATTGCTTTCACCAAATTAAACATCACTTGTCCAATTCTTCCACCATAATGAGTTTGTGCCTGCCCATGACCTTGATGCTGTGGCATATTATGGGATGGACCAGGAAAATGGTTGGGATTAGGATTATAACCACCAAAATAATGTTGTTGAGGCGGGACATACGTTGGGAGTCCGGTCGCTCTCTTTTCGCATTGTATCGGTACACAACCAATATGAATATCAAATCCACACAGTGCACACCTATAACGCCATGAAGAAGCGTTACATGCTCCTCTACAAACAGCACAAGTTCCTGCCTCAATCGAGCCCAAAAGCCTTAAAGGATGCCGCTGAAATAATACATCATACAAGCATTTTTAATTGGGCATTGAAGAGCTAAACTGTAATTGGTCCAATTTCTTGGCAAAGAGAGTTGACTTCTTAAATGATCAATTTAGTTGGCGTTAATTACCTTTTAGTTGGGGCAAGAGCTCATTAAAATCACTTTTGAATGTTTATAGTTAATAAAGTCAGTCAACTTAATTAATTTTAAAATATCAAAAAAATAATGTCGCATGCAACATCACTCACCAAATTTATACAGTAATTTTTAATGAAATCTTCTATTGTTTCTTAATAAACTTCATGAATTTTGAAGAGTATTTATTTGATAATTCTTGAATCAACCGTTTAAAACACAATTTGATTTTCTTTTTTTATTAGTTTCATATTTAAACTATTCATTATTACCTTTATTTATTTAATTATCACCCTATTTGTATCAAAACACATCGCAAATTTGAATTTACCAAATGTTTCAAATCAATCAATATGGATTAATTGATATAGGCACATGAAGGCTTAAAAACCCCATAAAAATTGATCCACATGACACCTATAACAACTAATCGAATTGCTTAGTTATTTTTTAAAAAGAACTTTTTAACTATTTTCCTTCAAATTAAATTTATCCCTTTGTTCTTTAATTTTTCATCATTTTAATTCCCCTTTTTTACCAAAATCAGAAGCTAAACGATAATCCTCCCTGAAATTAAAGGTAATAGGGAAAAGAGAATCAAGGTTGATTATTTTTACTGACTTTTTCAGATCAACTAAAAAGAAAAGACGATAACATAGAGAGAATAGTACTTAAAGTTATGAATTCGTAGATAGATTACCTGATGTAGAATATGTTTGAGTGTTTGTGGGAGTTGAGAACATATAGGATGAACATCAAATTCACAAAGTTCACACCTATAAGATAGGCCTTCAATAAGGTCACGACAAATGTTGCAGATGCGATCACTTAGGTGATCGCGCTCAACAAGCTTGAGTGAATGGCGAGGATGCATGAAAGACGGTAGAATTTGCGTACACGTTGCACAATATTCATGTAGATTAAAGGTGCAACAATGGCAATGATATCTTGTACCAAATCCATAAGTCATGCAACCTTCACATAAATATTTAGGGTTAATGGTATCATCATGTAGTGTTATTGGATGTTGGTGGTGAGTAAAATGTTGCATGCTTTTTGGAAGAGGTGCCATTTTTTAAAAACTTGGAAGAAGAGGAAAATGAAATACTATGGAACTTCACTCCAAGAGGAAGTAAACGTTTAATTAATACTAGCTAGGATTTGAAGCTAACTCTACTTGTTTTTTATTAATATAAATAATAAATACAAATTTTGTCTTTATATTATAATTAAAAAAAACTAGGATGGTTCCTATATGATTTGGGCGGTTGCTCATAATGTTGACTAATCTAGCGGAAACAACCTGTAATTTCATAAGTGAGATTTACGAAGAGTAGAGTGTATACAAATTTTACTCTTATTTTGAAATAAAGAGACTATTTTTGACAGATTTTTAACTAAAAAAAGGAAAAAAAATTTTTGATAAAAATTGAAAAAGTCCTGGCAAAATACTATAGAGAGTGCGTTAAAGCATTCTAAAAAAAATATATAATTACAACAAAATAATACAATAACTAAAAGTGGAACAAAACAACAGACATCAAAGGATAAGAAACTCCTTGAGTAATACTACAACAATTACTAAATATCTAGTTAGGTATATGAATTCGGTATTTTTCGATGATGATGAGTGCTAAAATTTTATATGTAAAAATTTCACTAAAATTGCTATAACTTGTGGATGACATCATAAATTTAAAAGTGTATATGTAATATTCCCTTTGTTCCCTTTCTATATGTCGTCCTTATTATAAATGTATGATCCTTAATATATGTCATTTCATAATACCAATGCATAAATTATACTCTTCTTTCTATTTTGCCCTTGATAGTTAATGACTTTGAAAATATATACTCTTTCACCAACTAAAAGAACAAAAAATACAATTATTATTAAATAAGGGTAAAATGATAGATTCACAATGCAAGTGTCATCCCAAAAAATGACATGTAAAAAGGAACGGAGGGAGAAGGTTCATATTGATAAATGAGTAAAACTGAATTTTGAATGTAAATTCCTTTTGATTAAACTGAATTTTGAATGTAAATTCCTTTTTGATTCTTGGAAATATCGGTGGAACTTTCTGTTATTATTTGATATTCTTGAAAATAAAATTAACATATCATGCCAAAAATTATTAATTAATATTGATCGATCATAATTGCTAGTTGTGTTTGTTCTCTCAAATAAATAGTATGAAAATTTGGATTTAAATGATTATAATGTAGTATTCATTTTCCCTTTTCTTAACATGTAATTATACTAAATACCTTTTAAAGTGATTTTAATAGTGAATTTCTTTTAACCAAACTCTAATTGTTAGAAAGAGTCGGAGGGACATAACGACGACAATAACTATATACTCAATGTAATTTTATAAATGAAATTTGAAAGAGATGATATGTGTACGTACAAAGTCTTATTCTTATCTTATGAATGTAAAAAATCATTTTCAATAGACACGCCTCAATATCCTATTGGGACATTTATAGTAGAAATTAATGTTTCACCAAGTAATGTTTCATATTAGCAGTTGACCTTAAAGTCTTGTATAGCCCGAGAGAGCAGTACTAGCTACTTCCCAGCAAACCCTTGGAAATTTCAGAAAAGAAAGCATTTACAAATTATGGAGAAACTACAATTATATTGTTATTAATTTTCTTTTTATGTAAAATAATTTAATTTTAATTGAAAGAGTAAAATAAAATAGAGCTCTTGCGGCTTAGGAAATGTTTGGATAAGCTTCTTTAAATGATTTAAAAGTTAGTAAAAGTCAAAAGTTAAAAACCAAAAAGTACTGTTTCCAAGAGAATACTTGGAAATTTACATAAAAAAACATTTTTCGTACTCAAGGATGTTGCCAAGAAAATCAATGAAATTAATACAAGTTCCAGAAGATTTCGTTTTTCAAATCTCAATAGTGATGGAAAATGATACTCTTCCTTTCTCCCAATTTATAGTAAATACTTTCTGTTCTAGTCCGTTATTAAAAAAACATACATTTTTATGTTTGATAAGAATTTAATTTTAAAATATTTATTTTATCCTTAATTAAATGCTTAATCGTCAATAAAAGAACAACGTAAATCCAACTACATCATACAAATTAGAACGGAGGGGGCAGGCGATTTCATTTTTTTTTTTTTTTTTTGTTTGGTAGGCTTACGTGAGATGGCAAATCACAAGCAGAACTGTTGATGGAAGAAAATCATTTCTATCTTTTTCTTGATAGAAGAAAAACAAATTGTTGAATAAAATAAGCAAAAATAAAAGCCTATTCATAGAGGCAGTCATCGATAGGCTAATAAAATCATCTCAGAGCTGTAAATATGAAGAAAATTGTTCTATTTAAGTGGACTGATATACGTGATCGTTTGGTGTGATGTATAAATTACAATAATTTTAAGATAAAATGTGAAATTATTTTATCCCATGTTTGATTGGAAGTATATGGTAATCCTTGAATTCCACAATTTTTGCCTTATAGTGATGGGATAAGTTATCCCATCCACATGGTGGGATAGTTTATTCCAGGCTAACTTATCCCGAAATTAATTATCCTTGGATAACATATTGCCAATAAAACTGACACCCACAGAATAAAATTTAATGCATAAGTTAAGCAAGTAAAATCCATACAAGAAAGAGAAATGATGACCAAAACTCCCAACTATAGCTTATCCTCCGATAGAATGTGTTATCTTTAAGTTAATCTTTGTGTGCTGCAGCACGAGAAAGTTGCCCAATTCATGCCATAACATTATTATTTCATCTTTCATCTGAAGGTACATGAATTGCCTGAGAAAAAGCAAAAAGCTTGAATTTGTACAAGGATTGCCTCCACTGATGCTATTATTATCATAGCCAGCATGCTGTGAAGAAGCGTGCAGTGAAACTACTGCTATTTCTTACCAACTTCGATGTTCCATTCATCATCGCCTATCATCTGAGATTAACCAAATGTTTCTTCAGTAAGAACACCATCCACAAGAGACTTGCTCAGAAGAAAAGGCTGGAGATAGTAAGAACTAATTAAGTGAAAGTAACAGATAGTAAAACATATTTAGCAAATCATTGCTATATTATTGATAACTCGAAATGAAAACAGTTAGGCTCACCAGATGCAGCATATTGATGAAAAAGGATGCTAGTTCTCGACAAAGTTCTTGATATTTTTGAGCCACCTGATATATTCCTTGGTGTCTTTGCAAATTACATACTCCAGCAAGAAGTTAGCAGTGCTGCCCGTCAACCCTCTAACTTCAAGATATTCATAGAGAGACTTCTGTAGACTTTCATTTAGAAATCTGACAAGAAGAAAACACTTCTTGGATAATCAGTACAAGAAAGCTATGTTGCTCAGAATCTCAAAAAATAATGTTGTACGCATGTCAGATCCTCCAAAAATGCACTACTTTTAGAGAGGATCCGACACCACGCCCAGCAGTTTTTTTCAAGAGTCTGAGCAGCATGGTAAGAAAGTGGATCTAAAGCAACTCCATCATACAATAGATCAGATAAGGACTTACGAGAAAGCAGGCCCTCTATAGTCTAGCTGATTGCTGTTACTTTTTCGCTCCTTGATGGACATGCCAAAAATTGAAATTTTATTTGGAAAAGCTCTCACATCAAACTCTAGTGATAAGCCATTTTCTTTTGACACGGTGACAGACAATGGAACACTAGGTTGTTGCTCACTCTCTTCCTCAGTGTTAACAGCAGCATCTTCAACAATTTCACATCTTGAATTAGGCATGGCCACTAAAATATTTATGGTCTCTTCACCATAATTTCTCGTAAGAACAATAACTTTGTTTCCTGCTTTATCTTGAACCTTAAAAGGAAAGTCATCTGGGATGTCTACAACCTACACAAAGGGAAAATTTCAACCAAGTGGTGCCAACAGGAGGTAAACATGTTCGATAACACTCCATTCCAGTATTATTACAGACACATTGTGGACTGATATGCCCATTTGCAATGATTTACACTTATAATTCAGCAGCTAAACCCCCCATGGGACTTCGTTTAAATGGTGAGAATGCAGCTTGTGATGTGTGAGTTAGGCAGAGGTCATGGGTTTGAGCCCTTCCACAGACCAAAAGGTAAAAAAGGTAGCCACTTTAGGATTGTTAATTGAAATACAGCCAGCATTTGCAAAGTAGTTAAAAGGTCGTCACAGCTTAAAATGTGGCAGAGTAATTGAATTATAGCAATATGAATTCTAGAATTTTTCCTACAATTCAAAGTGCTGCAAATGAAACTCCAAGACCATGTCTTAGGGTTCAAACTTATACAAGTAAAGTACTACAATGAAACTTCAGGATGGTGTCCTGGATTTCAAACTTGTGCAAGTCAAACTGCTGCAGAGAAACTTCAGGACTGTGTCCTGAAATTTGAACTTATAAAAGCCAAGCTCAATGAACATGTCCCAGAAATTGAACTCATACAAGATAAACTCCAAGACCGTATCCTGGAGTTTGAATTGACAATAACTATATTCAGGACTATACATTCGATTTACATGATAGATTGTTCCAATAGAGGATATCTCCTCTCAATTCTTTAAGATTGCAATTTGTATGTCTTTTTTGGTTCTAACTTGTAAAATCAACTAATGGTAATAATAAATACATACGTTAAATTGACATTCGACAAGCAAAATCTGAAATATGTTCCAAAAGTCTGAAAATTTTATAACATGTATTTGTGCCTTTCATAAATTTAGCTCAGTCGTTGGAGTATGTCCAAAAGTTCAGCGAATGTGGGTTGCTCAGAAGAACCAACTGAGCTCATCTTCTACATCAAATAAACTCATATGTTACCAAAGAACCTAGAGTTGCCAAGTTAATCGCAAGAAGGTGATACAACTTTTAAAGATAAATAAAGTATATAATGCTGCAGAAATTATAATCTTGTTGGGCATAAGCTATTTTATGTTTAAACTGATTGAAGGTAGACCAAGAGCATTACCTACGAGGATTTATTAGGATGGCTGTGGGGGATTAGTTTTTCAGAGAATAACTCATTTTTTTGGTATTTTGAACTCAAAATTATTTTCA
Organism: Solanum medicagineum; assembly: GCA_026153255.1. Lineage (NCBI taxonomy): Eukaryota > Viridiplantae > Streptophyta > Magnoliopsida > Solanales > Solanaceae > Solanum > Solanum medicagineum. Next base: position 5,023,749 of record JAPFFP010000113.1, on the reverse strand, counting down.
AGAAAAGCATTTTGCTCCAAAAGGAGGAAAATCGCTTCCCTCATTTATGGTAAAAGTCATTTTCTTTCACAACTATCTAAACTTTTTCTCTTACTGTTACCACTCCAATATACACTTAAGACACACTATTATAAATCTTTAATAATCAAAATTCATCAAAGCACACAATCCCATTGGCTAACACTTTTCAAAAAAAATTTACAAAAATAAAACTTTCTGGCTAACCAAAAACCAGAAAGCATTTTTTTCATCTTAGTCTTTTAAAGAGGAAAAATATACAAGTTCAAAAAATTTAAGCTAGATTGCTAGAATACGAATTAGTATTCTCTGTGTTTAGTTTACTTATGGCATCATCTTCTCTTTAGTTCATTTAAAAAAGAATTGGAAGTTTTCTAAATTTTGAAAAACAAATTAACTTAAATTTCCGTTAATCCTTAATAACAAGATTTCATAGTCATATAAACGTTATGACATGTTTAAAACCACAAGACGCAAACTACAGACACAAATGTTATGTCATGTTTAAGACCACAAATTTTAAAAGTACTTTATTTTTTCTTGTACCATACTCAGTCAAATTATTAATTATGTCGCATAAATTGATAGGGAAGGTGAACTAGGTTTTCGACATGATACAGTAATTAGTTTAGTACTATAAGCACTTAATAATGTATCAGCTTATAATATAGTTATTTCAAGGGAATGGGCTATAAGACTCAATGGGGGATAATTAGGGATAATGTCATTTGGTAGGCTAGGAAAACATAACAATTGGGTCAAATAAAGCCTATTCATTGTCTCCTAAACTATGCAGCACCTATGCTATCAAGACAAACATATCGACCAAGTTCTAAATTACATAGACAACATAAATCAACGACATCTCACCACACGACATAGAAACATTCAAGACAGACTTGCCTCACATTCAACACGCAAGTAAATCAGAAATGAGATTATGGTTCACAATCTATGCTACTAAATATGTGGGTCCAAACAAGTCAATGATATAGAATCTTAAAAAAAAAAAATCTTATTACGTACCAGGTTCAATAAAGAAAGCCCAGGAAACAACCATGGCAAAATATCACAAGCAAAAGGATCAAAGGATGCACATATCAAGTCATTGAATAATAAATGTCTTCTACTGACCAAGAAAAAGCCTATGATAAAGTTTCAAGAGAAGTTCTATGGAGATGCTAAGAGATTAGATTGGAGCCTGTGGCATACACTAGAGTGATTAAGGACATAGAATTTAGTCGAGACTCCGGTAAAAACAGTGGAAGGAGACTCATAGCACTTCCTAGTCATGATAGAGTTGCACCAAGGTTCAACCCTTAGTCTCTTTCTATTTGCCGTGGTGATGAATGGATTGACGCGACATATCCAACGCCAGATGCCTTGGTGTATGCTATTTGCACATGATATAGTACTAATTGACGAGACTCGTGACAGAGCAAATGCTAGGCTCGAGTTTTGGACACAAACCTTGAAGTCTAAAAGGTTTAGGTTGAGAAAGATCAAAACCCAACACTTGAAATGCAAGTTCAATGATGTAACTCACGAGGTTAATGCAAAAGTACGACTTGATCCACAGCCTATCCCCTAGAAAGGAAGGTTAAGAATCTTGGCTCTTTAATTCAAGAAAATAAAGAGACCAACGATGATGTTACACGTTGATTGGTGTGGGGTGGACGAAGTAGAGGCTTACCTCTATAGTCTTGTGCCATAAATACGTTCCACTGAAACTTAAAGGTAAGTTTCAGAGTGGTGGTAAGGCGGACAAATGTTGCATGGAGCAAGTGTGTTGCCAATTAAGAACTCTTAGATTCAGAAGATGAGAGTTTCGGAAATGAGAATGTTGAGGTGGATGTGTGGACATACTAGAGAAGATAAGATAAAGAATGAGCAAAGGTGGGAGTAATCTCCATGATGGAACAAAATGACTGAAGCAAGACTAGGGTGGTTTAGGTATGTGGACGAAATGTGCAGATGGCCCCGTGAGGTGTGAGTTGGCTATGGGGGGTGTGTGGAGAGGTAGAGATAGCCAGAGAAGTAACAATAGAGGTGATTGGACATCATATGACACATCTTCAACTTACCGAGCACATACCCTTAGAAGGGTGTGGAAGTCACCGATTAGTGTAAAAGGTTAGTAGGTAATTGCATGATGTCTCACTTCCCTATGTGTTAGGTTTGCTACTCTATACCTGTTTCTTCTTCCATTACAGTAGTAGTAGAATTATTCTCATAATTTTCTGTCCTTCAATACATGTTACTACTTGTTAGTTCTTGTACTTTGGTTATCGTATTATTTGGTTGTTTTTAGTGTATCTTCTCTCTGAATGCTATGTAATACTTCCCTTGTTATTTTATTATGTCCTATTCGATTCTGTATTTCTCTTTTGTACTATCTTTGATATAAAATCATGCATTACTTGAGCTGAGGGTCTCTCATGAATAATCTTTCTACCACAAGGTAAGGATAAGGCATACTTACACTTTACTCTCCTAGACTCCACATGTGGAGATTACACTAGATATATTGTTGTTGAATATCAAATGTCTTTAGTCACATCTCACACAGACAGAAATTAGCATATATGAATAACT
>JAPFFP010000113.1:4949282-5015409 GCA_026153255.1 Solanum medicagineum | reverse complement strand
TCGCTCTTTTCTGTTCCCTTCCCTTCCTTTTGTCATATCTAGTTCTTCTTGCTTACGGGTTTTGTGATGAGGGTTCCTAGGAAATAGCCTCTCTACCTCTATGGTAGTGGTAAGGTCTCCGTATATTTTACCCTCCCCAGACCCCACTTGTGGGATTTTACTGGGTATGTTGTTGTTGGTGTTTGTTGCAAAACATGTTTAGTGTTTATTCTTCTCCAAAAATAAGATTTGAAATCATCCACAGTTTTATTCAAATTTTAGTTCATATTTTTTTCTAGCAAAAAGTCTAAAAAGCTCCAGTTCTTACGATAGTTTGCCTTTCAAATTTGACTTCATATTTTTCTCCCTCTTCTACATACAGGACAATCAATTGTCATGAATATTCATATGTGATCACAAGATAAACACATATATTTCGTTGAAAAATCTATAAAAACCACATCCATGGCAATGTTTCTTCATTTCACTTCACTGTTGATTTTGAGACCATTTTATTGTTCTATACAAGAGGAAACAACAAATGGTCTTCAAATTGATACGTTCTTCCTCGAACATTCATGGAAACTTAAACTTAATTATTTCATTTATAATTAGTTACTTAAAATTTTATTTAATAACATTGAAATTATTTGAAAAATATTGCACTACATGATGTGATGTTCACATGCAATGTACGTGCATCAAAACTAGTATGAATATATGTATGTGAAGTCGAAGGAATTAACACTTCATGATTTGATTTCCCAATGAAAAAATAATGAGAAAATCTGCCAGTGAGAAACAACTGATTAAAGTAGATTGATATGAAAATACAAATCATTCGTACTCTACTAGCAATTGTGGTTAAGAGTCTAATATAAAGTGTTTGGAGAGTTTAAGACATTCATTATTATAGGCCAATTCTTAATATGGTATTGATAAAACAAAAGAAAAAAAATACTCACGCATGTTGTAATCAAGACAATAAAATCAAGAAATTTCTCGTGATACTGAGGGAACAACATAAATGAAAAACTTAAACCAAACCACAGGGAATAATATCTACATAGATCTTGTAATGCCACCCTAATTCTTTCCACCTAATCTCAATAGATGCACAAAGAAGACTGGCAAAAATCACTGGAAGAAACCACGAAGGCCATCTATGGCCCGTAGAGTAATCCACGACCCATAGATGAGGTCTCGTAGATCACCCAGCTAACCTGTCAGTACTTTTTATTGAAGGGTATCTTTGTCTATTCCTATTCCCTTTAATTAAAACCCATGACATTTTGGACTTGTTTTAGACCCCTTATTAGTACCTAAGGGTATTACTCTAAAAAACACTTAGAAATTCTAGAGAGCATCGAGGAAGGGAGAAAGCTAGGTTCTAAACACGTGAATAGAGGTTCTTTGAGAGTTGACTGTTCTTTGAAATTTTCAGATATGCCAAGCTAAAGTAAAACTTGGGGTTTGTTCCCCCATGTGCCCGTATTGATGATGATAGCAAGATTTCGAACGTATGGAGTCCCTATGCAGGATTCCTTGAATGTTTTCTTGCAAATTATGACACTCTATGTATTTTCATATGTTAATAATCATCATAAACATGATTTTACTGATTAAATGCTTTTCATCATTTATTTTAGAAACCTTATATGTATTTCTTCATAAAAGATTGACTGAGCGAACCTAGGGATTGAGTCTAGAGCCTTGATTTGAGAATATTGAATGTGATTGTGATTGAGCATGATGATAGGTTGGTAGAACTTGACGATCTTGTGAGTCTTTAAATTTGAACTCTGAGATTTTCCTAAACTGAGAGTCCTCCTACATGATTTTCTATTTTCTCTTGAAAGATTGACTTGATAAAATTGATAAGCTGAAAGAGTCCATTAAGGGACTCATTAATTCGTTGATTAGAGTTGATTGATGTTTTATGATCATTGAGTCTTGGGAGGAGTATCGGTCACCGAATTAGGTAAGAGTAAGTCCAACTTGAACTCAATAACTACGTCGCTAAAGGTAGGAGAGAATTGAAACCCTTAAGTCAAAGGTTTCCTTTTTGATAGATCCCTAGAAGTATAGAGGACTCATTTGATTTGATATGATCTACTATGTATCTATTCGCTCTTTACCCTGGTAAATACCAAGTGGTTGTGGTAACATCAACGAGATTGTTGTACAATCACTGGCTCATAGGTGATTATTGTCAGATAAGAGAAACTCCCAAATAGGTTCCATGTAGATAGTACTCTGATTTGATCGGATTGATTTGGATTGTATTGATTGGTCATTTGTAATGATCCAGATATTTTTCAACTTCATCAGAACTTGAGGAGTTCGTTTCAGACAAAATTTAGACCAAGTGTCTTCTCAAGGGAGACTACACCGCCCGTGTGAGGTCACACGGACCGTGTGGCCTCCAGTGGTACGACACTTGGCCTTAATTTTTGGTGTTGGTCCTTGGTGTGGAGTTACAAGCTAAGGCAAGCCACATTGGCACCCCACACGGGTTGTGTGACACTTTACAGACCGTATGGAGGAGCCATGTGGTGGCTTGAGCTTGAAAACCCACCATTAGGGGCTAAGTGAAGGGACACGACCATTCACACGGCTCGTGTACCCTCACATGGGCTGTATGGCCAACCATATGGCTTCCAGATTGAAAATTATTCTAGTTTCAAGTCAACATCTTGTAACTTTTTCATGAAATTTTCCAAGTGTGGGCATACGGGCACCTACCCGACCCGTGTAGCTTCACACGGACTGTGTGGCCCATCCGTGTGGCTCACTTTTTTCCCAAAATTTTTGTAAGTGTGGGGTTATGGTTTCGGACTTCCGTCAAATGAATTATTATCTAAGTGTTGGTTCAAGGGCACTCCACAAGGACCATGTAATGCGACACAGTCCGTAAACTAGTCCTTGAAGTGACAACGGACAATTTTTTCCATCTGTTTCATTAATGGCGTTTTCATAAATTTAATTTATTCTAATGACTTTTTAGGCCTTCCAATGCTATCTTAAGACTTCTTAAAGACCTAAACACCATTTCTAATAATCAAATTTCACTCCTCTTGAATACACTCTCAAAGTCCTCTCAAGAACACTTGTGGAATCCAAGCTTAGGGATAAAGGCAACCACATTTCTTCTTCAAATTTCTCTTGGGATTTCCTTCATTGGGTCTAGGTATGTGGGTTTGATCTTTGGTTCCTTTCAACCAAGGAGACCCAAAACATTTCTAGCAGTTTGCATGAATTGCACTTACTTTAAAGTTGGGTTTTCAATTGTCTTGATTATTAAATTCAATTAATGTATGGGTATACTTATTAGATGATTTTAAGTTGATTTAAACTATAATATGATGAATTACATTGGATTTATGAAGTTAAGAATATGTATGTCCCTTTATAAGCCTGATTTATGCATGGGTGGTTTATATTATAATTTTAAATGTGGATTTAATTATGTTTTCAGTTGAATTTCATAATACATTGATGATTTTAGGTTGAATCTAAATTACCCATGTCACTCTCATCTCATGCATAGCATATGCATCTCATGATTATGAAATTTAAAATATGAAATGGGTTAAGCCCAATTATGTTCTACTATATGATTTTGACAAGATATTGATTATGACAAGAATGTGAGCACATATATGTCTATGATTATGGCACATTGAGCATTATGGGTGCTTGGACCATTATGTATGTATGAATGGGCTAATCCTAAGCATGAGTATTATGAATTATGAATTACGTTTTGGACTTTAAGCCTATGAATGTATTAAGAATGATTTGATAAGTCTTATTCCTCTTTGAAAGCATGTATATGTATATTATAAGTATTCTTGTGGGATGACAACTTAGCATCGATGGATTGGGGGGGGGGGAGGGGAGGTGGTATCCTCTCTTTCCTTGAACTATGTGCCTAACATAGATTATAAGAATCCTATTCGTAATGGGATTAGTTCCCGTAAGGATGGTTACTTCATACAAAATGGGATTAGTTCTTGTAAGGTGAAGTGTAATGTGATATGATATGCTTTGTGTGAAAATCCTATCTGAAATGGGATTAGTTCCCATAAAGAAGGTTACTTCCTATGGAATGGGATTAGTTCCCATAAGGTGAAGTATGGCTTACCTTTGGCAAGTAGACCACCTCTTTACCGGTGAGGCGATTTCATCGGGATTCCAAGTAATAGCTCGCTTGGTCTTACTCATGTCAGTTGAGGTCACATCCCCATTATATATGAGCATCATTTACATTTCATGCATCATGAATTTCATAACGTCTTGTTATACTACATTCTTGCCATATATATTTTTTTCTATATTATTTGCCCTTGCCATCTAACATTGTATGCAGATTTGGAAAGTTTCATGCATTGCATCCCACATACTTAGTACATTCAAACGTACTAACACATACTTTGGCCTACATGATATCACCATATAGGGACCGAGGAGCCTATCTATCCATTATATGACGATTAGCTCGGATCTCAAGCTTTGCTAGTTGTGGTGAGTCCTATCTTCCAAGGATGATCCACCATCATTATACCTATGGTGTATTTTATCTCTTTTATTTACTTTGAGGGTGATCCCGAGGCATGTCTTGGCGCCTAACCTATCTTATGTTAGAGGCATTATTGGACATCTTGTACACTCTTTACAATATATGCTAAGTGTTGTATTGGATTCTTACGTATAGCTGCGTATAGATTATGATGTTATGAAATGATTCTATGTTATGTGCCGAAAGATCCTAAGTCCCAAACTGCCCCCACAGGGTGAGTCATACTTACCCTCCCCTTAGTCTTTATGTGCTATGTGTTATGTGATTCCATGCTAATCCCTTTCCTATGATATCCCCATAGCGTGAGTCCTACTTTCCCGTCCCTTAGAACTATGTGTTACTCTTTGTTTATGCTTCTGAACCGATGATGTGATTGATGGATGTTATGAGGCTTGTTTTGGGACTCTCGGGTTCCCATTCGCTGTGTCACTCCTAGGCCCTAGGTTTGGGTCATGACATCATTGTCTACTCTTTATTCTTGCTTTGGATAGATATTTAACATCATGATTGAGTTTCTTATCTCTTGATTTGAGTTATCTGAGTTGATAGTATTCTATCTTGATGCATGTTTCATTCAACCATTTTAATACTCGTACATTCTGCTTGCTGACGTCCATTTGGACTGCATGATTTTATGATGCAGAGACAGGTAGTAGAGATAATCAATAGGCGCTTCATTGAGGATCTTCCCCTTATTTAGCTGATTAGTGAGTCCTCCCTGGTCTCGGAGGATGCACATTGTTTACTTTATCCAACTTTCATATTTAGACTTTAGACTTACTATATTTTTGATTTGAGGTAGCCATGGACCTATCAATGGCACCATTGAACAAGTGACAGAGGCTTCAAAGACTAGAGTCGATTTGCTTGATTGGTTATTGTTTCGAGCTAGTTCCTTTCATACTAGCTTTATTGATTTACTTTGATCATTTATATATTGAGATCATCCACCTTTTGTTTCTCTTGTCTTCCACTGATGTCTTATTTATTGATTGAATAAATGTGATGAGACCAAGTTATTTGCTTGGGGATTGACAATAGTCTCTGAGTACCGACCACATCTAGGGTACCCTCCCGGAGCGTGAAAAACTTGGTATCAGAGCATAGAATTCAAGTGTCCTAGGTAGTCTATAAAGTTGTGTCTAGTAGAGTCTTGTTTATGGGTGTGTTATTCATCACACGTTATAAGCAAGAGGCAATAGGACATTAAGAAAGATTACACTTCTTTCATATTCAGATTCATGCGATAGAGTTAAACTCTATGAAATCTCTCTTCTAATCCGTACATTATGCATTTGCAAACTGCGACTATACCTCCAAGAAGAGATACTATAGGAAGAGGGCGTCCGGTTAGACAGAATGCTAACCTATCTAAGCCTCAGATTTAGGATGAGCCCATAGGTCCAGTTGTCCTTGAACAGACACCACAGGCTAACATCTCAAATGCTAAGCTTCGCCAGGTCATCAAGACTTTGGCCCATGCTGTGACTGCACTAGTTACTAGATAGGGAGCACGCTAATAAGATGCTCCTGACACATCTAGAGTTTGTGAGTTCTTGAGAATGAACCCACCCAAGTTCACGGGGTCTACGCTCAATAAGGATCCTGAGAATTACATTGATGAGCTATAGAAAGTGTTCCAGGTGATGCATATAACTGAAGTGGATAGGGTTGAGTTGGTTGCCTACTAGGTCAGAGGTGTTGCCAGGCTGTGGTATGACCATTGGAAGAAGAACAGAGGAGAGGAGCCCCAGTTTTGACTTGGATAATATTTGAGGAAGCTTTCTTGGGGTACTTCTTTCCAAGAGAGCCGAGAGAGGCCAAGATAAGTAGTTCTTGAATCTGAAATAGGGCTCTATGTCGGTGAAGGAGTATGGTCTTAAGTTCATGCAATTTTCTTGCTATGCTCCTAAGATGGTTGTAGACATGGGAAGCAGGATGGGTCTGCATGTTGAGGGGTTGAACAAGTGGCTGAAGAAAGATGGGAGAGGAGCTATGCTTATGAGCGACATAGACATAGGAAGGTTGGTGGTCTATGTATAGCAGGTTGACAAGGAAAGGAAACAAGATAAGGAAGAGATCAGAAATAAGAAGGTTAAAACCTCCAGCATGAGGTTTGGAAGAGAGGAAATGGGAATGGTAGCAAGTTTCAGTTTGGACCAATGCCTTCATCTGCCAGTGCACCAGCATCCAAAATTTGGAATGAGGAGAAGTCTCAGATTTTTAGAGCCCAAGGATCCTAGTTATAGGCTAGTATGACTCTAGGTTCATAAGGTAAGCCACCATATGGCAAGTATGGAAAACTACACTTGGGAAAATAACGTGAGGAAGGAGATGCATGCTACAAGTGTGGTCAAATGGGTCATTTTCAGAGGTATTGTTCGAAATGGGCTAATAAAGCCCAATCTTCCACACCAACACTACCAAATAGAGTAAATCAAATGGGTGCTACTTTTGGCGCAGGTGGGGCTATAAATTGTTTCTATGCCATGGGTAGTCACCAAGATCAGGAAAACTTCCCAAATGTTGTGACATGTATGATTCGAATCTCTACTCTAGATTGTTACGTTTTGATGGATCTTGGTCCCATGGTGTCTTTTGTCACTCCTTATATGGCTAGTATATTCGAGATCCCTCCTGAGTGCTTGCCTGAACCATTTTCTGTTTCTACTACTGTTGGTGAGTCTATTCTAGTCGAGTGAGTTTATTGGGATTGGGCAGTGTCCATCTATCATAGAGATACTCTTGATGATTTGATTGAGTTAGAGATGGTTGACTTCGATATGATTCTTGGCATGGATTGAATAATGACATAAACTACCTACTTATAGTAATTACAAATAAGTCCCAAACAAATAAGAAAAACTGGTTGGCAAACTCTACGGAAGCACTCTTACCACCCCTAGTAGTAACCTCCATACACTTCCCTTCATTCTTAGGATTTTGCACTGTGCTTCTAGGTAATGTACCCCTGTGATGCTGATTCAACTGGGTTGACACTTGACCAAACTATTCTGCAAGTTGTTTAATAGTTACTGAATGAGACTCTATTTTCTGATTTATTCTTGAATTATCTGATTTCGTGGCCCTTAGAGTCTCATCTTATGTCTCAGTCTTCTTCAACAGACAGTTAAACATCTCCTCAATTTTGGAATTTCATGCACTTGCATCCCCATCGTGTGGTGGCACATAAGGACCATTTCTGAAGCCTTTTATGTGACCCCAATCTACATCTGGAACCCTGTTCTTATCATAGTAACCTCCATGGTTGTCGCTGAAAGCCCCATCTCTACCATAGTTCCGACCTTGGTTTCCTTGACCTTGGCGCCAATAGTCCTGATTAGACCCGTGGGCATTGGTCCAGAAACCTCCCCTCATCTAATCATTCATAAAACATGTATTCTCCTCATAGTATGGATCCTCATACATGGGTGCACATGGAGGTTGGTGAACCACTGTGTTCCCTCTCTTGGTTCTACTTGATTTCAACATCCATGATTGTACGAAGCTGAGTAAGTTGCTGCATAATTTCTTCATTAATTTTGTCTTGCTCTGAACCTACACTGACAACACATAAACTCTTTATGTAAGCTCTATCCTGTTTCCCCCATGCACGATTCGTTTTGACCACTTACTCCACACGCTCTTGAATCCTTGCAAATGGTCGATCTAGAAACATGCCCCTCATGATAGTGTCAGCACATGCCCGACTGTTCTCATCAAGGGCACGGTAGAGGATCTCTACCAAGGCATTATCAACTCTCTTATGGTCAGGGATGCTCCTCAGACATTTAGTAAATCGTTCTCACATAATGCTTATCGAATCACCAGGAAGTTGCTCAAAGTTGTCGATCTGGTCCTTCAACTTAAGCTTCTTCAATCTAGGGAAACACCTCTTCAAAAAAGCCTTCTGAAAATCTGCCTATAGTGATTGAACTCTGTGGAAGCTCAAATAGCCATAATGCAGCATTGCTTGTGAGAGACAATGGGAAGACACAAAGTCCCACAACATCCATAGACAAATTTTGTATTCCCATTACACTCTTACAAACAAATGCCACATTGTGCAAGTGGTTATATGGATCCTCTGATGGTAAACCTGCAAATAGCCCATGGTTCTGCAGTATCTGAAGTAACCCACTAGAGACTGTGAATTTTGTGTCTACCCGTAGTGGCGGCAACACAATAGCTCTAGTCACATCCATAGCCATGGGGTTCAACCTGTATTGATTCCACCGGTAAGCATTGGCATTGAACTTCCGAGGCTGTGGAATGTCCTTCAAATGAGGTGGGTTCTCATCCATATCATCATCATTATTATTCTGGTTCAAAGCTATATTGGTGGAATAAGAAGCCTTCGTATCTTAATGCACGTATTTAATTTATTCGGAGCTATTAGCCGCGTTGTAGGCATTCTCCTTAGCCATTCTTCTTGTTGTTCGGTGCATCTCTAGATCAAATAGAGTTAAGGGATTGCCTTGACTCCAAGTGTTGGGCATACACTACTTGTACACCCTGCAATGAAGCAAAAACAAAAGTAAAATAAAGTGAACTAAGGATTAACACTCAAATTACTAGTGAATTCAACTAAGCCTAGCCGTATTCCTTTGCAATGACGCCAAAATCTTGATGTCACCCAAGTTACACCTTCATTTTAGAGGATAAAGCGGTCACTATCAAGAAATAGAACCTAACCAAGGTTAGGGTTGAACCCACAGGGAATACGTAGACTCAAGCCAAATTCACCATTATGCAACCCAAGTAGTTAACTGACTCAATTCTCCGGGGGGGGGGGGGTCACAATAATCAATAAGAAAGTAAACTAAACTAATAACTATCAAGAGAGGCAATCCATAATAGAGAGAAATTAGGGTATTGTGTTCCCCATGATTCGCTAACTCAGTATCACCGGATAACCTAAATCTTGTCTAGTGTATAGCATGCAGGACTATAATTTATGTTCACCAAGTCTTTTGGTCAAAGGTGAGAGGCAAATTTCACTATGCGACTTGGCCCATCTCCATAGCGTGCATTACTACCATCACCTATAAATCCCAGTACAACCTCCCCTTGGCCTAGTTTGGTTGATTAGATGAGAGCACATCAATCGAATCCTGTTAATTAATCTCTTTTCCTATTCATTACTACCTTGGTCCAGTCAGTAAAACTAGGTGGATTCTAATGTTCGCCACCACTAGAAAACATGCAAAACAAAGAGAGTTAATTAATACATACATATACACCTTCCAAGAGTTGTAAATTATCTGATCTTACTTTGTTAGTTCTTCATGGTTTTCATAACCCTAATTATGGATTTAGCCACACATGCTATGTGTAGATGAAGAAATTATGAATTGAGCAGACATAATTAAATACTTACACAATTGAATTAAGATCAAGAAAATCCAAAATTTAGAGCTGTCAATATGGGCCGGCCAAATCCATCCCGGCTAGCCTTTACAGACTTTGGAATTTGACAAGCCAGGCCGAGCTAGCCCCTTTTTCTTATGGGCTATAAAATAGCTAGCCTAGCCCATTTATACATGGGCCGCAGGCCTTGTCAGGCGCCCATATTTTTATTCTTATAATTTTTAATAAAAATATAAATTAAATTATAATTTAAACATATTAAAATAAATAACAACTGAATAATATTACATAGTATTAGTGTTCCTATTACTCCCTCTGTCTATCTTTACTTGTCCACTATTCTCTATTGAGATATATCCAACAATACTTGTCCATTTTATGAAATCAAAATATAATTTCAAACATAATTTTTAGTTTATCCTTATCAATAATTATAGTAGTTATTTTCTTGTTACATTTTTCAAGATATTGTAATTGTTAATTCAAAAAATGATGTAGTAAAATTGCCCATATTATTTACTGTTTCTTAATCCTTGTGCCAAATCAATAAGTGACAAGTAAAGATGGACAGAGGAAATACATAATATAAAAAAACATAATTTGTATCTAAGTTTTAATATTTAAAAAATTTTAAATTAATTTGAATTTGAACTCTTATTATTTTTAATACTCTTTTTATTTTTATTTTTAATTATTTTTTTATGCGGCCCACGGGCTGGCCCAACCCACATTGCAAAAGCCCCACAAATCAGCAGGCTTATTCAAGCCAGGCTAAAAAGCCCATTTTTAAATGGGCTCCAGAAATCATAGCCCAGCCCTGTTAAATCACGAGTTAGGCCAGACCGGCCTAATAGGCCTAGCCCATATCGATGGCTCTACCAAAACATGGGAATCACAAGCTTGAAGATTGAATTGAAGACCAAGTGTTCTCAAAGACTCTCTCACAATATCTTCTTTCCAAGTATTGAGTTCTTTGAGTACAAACACTAAAATTACTGATAATTGACGTCCCTCTCTTAATAATGACCTAAAAAATCTATTTATAGTAATTACAAATAATTCCTAAACAAATAAGGAAAACTGGTCGGCAAACTCTACGAAAGCACTTTATGACTCGTAGTGTCTTCTGTGGCTCGTAGTCGATGTCTCGTAATCAGCTACTAGAATTTTTGACTTCTCTTCTACGACACCCCTTTACGACTCATAAAGTGGGTTACGACCTATAAAGAGGGTTTCGTTTGATGAATTTCCTGCAAGTCCACTTCTCTGATCTTGAAGGCACGAAAGGTAGTCGATGATTCGTAACTTTCTTCACGACTTGTATGCATGTCTCGTAGACTTCAACTTCAACAATTTGCCCGTCACTGGAATTTCTCATGGAAGACCTTTATGAATCATAAAATGCTCTACGGCTCATATAGGGTCTCGTATAACAGCAAAAACCAGCAACTTTTGCAATATTTCCTCAAATCATGGCCAACTTGTAATCCTGCAAATGTAAACACAAAAACACATAAAATCCACAAATATCACATTGAGAACACATGGAATCCTATGTTTTAAGCATCAAAAGTGCTATGTTTTGCCAGCACATCATGGAGGCAAAGGAGAAGCAAGACCAAGATACCATCTTGCAGCAATTGAATGTAGATGTACATAAGCAAAAAGTAATAACTTTCGCCAAAGGGGGAGATGGAGTATTAAGATACCAAGGCAAATTATGTGTTCTAGATGTTGATGGTATCCGAGGAAGGATCATGGCAGAAGCCAACTCCAGATATTCTATCCATCAAAGCTTAACAAATATGTACCTTGACTTGAGAGAGGTCTACTAGTGGAGTGGAATGAAGAGAGATATTGTAGAGTTTGTTTCTAAATGCCTGAATTGCTAACAAGTTAAAGTTGACCAATAAAAGTCATGTGGATTAGCTCAGAGCTTTGGGATCTCAGAGGGGAAGTGGGAGATGATTAACATGGACTTTTGCATGGGCTTACCGAGGTCTTGCAGGCAGAATGAGATTCGATTTGGGTGATAGTTGACAGAATGACAAAGTTTGCACACTTTTGTAGTAAAGGCGATTGACACTAGAAAGGATTATGCCCGACTATACATAAGAGAGATTGTGAGGTAGCATGGAGTTCCTTTATCCATCATATCAGATAGGGGAGATCAGTTCACCGCTCAATTCTAGAAATCCTTTCAGAAAGGCTTGGGTTCAAAGGTAAACCTTAGTACTACTTTCGATTCACAGACTGATGGCCAGACAGAGCACACCATTCAGACCTTGAAAGATATGGAGGGCATGCTTCATTGACTATAAAGGGAATTGAGATGACCACATGCCCCTAATTGAGTTTGCCTACAATAACAACTTCCATTCAAGTATTCAAATGGCCCCATACGAGGCACTTCATGGGAGGAGATGCAGATCACTGATTGGTTGGTTCAATATGTGTGAAGGATAGTTAATTAGATCATAAATGGTTCACCAATCCATCTAGAAGGTGAAAATCATATGAGAAAGATTGAATGCTGCACATAGTCGACAAAAGTTCATACATCGATGTAAGGAGAAGGGATTTGGAGTTTGAGGTCGACGATTGGGTGTATTTGAAAGTGTCACCTACGAAGGGTATGATGTGACTTGGGAAGAAAGGGAAGTTGAGTCTGAGGTACATTGGCGCTTACCAGATTACTAAGAGAGTGGGCAAGGTAGCTTATGAGTTGGAGCTACCACTAGAATTAGTAGCTATCCATCCAGTCTTCCACATTTCCCTACTTAAGAAATGTTTAAGAGATCCACAGTTGGTTATACTTATTGAGAGTATTAGAGTAAAAGACAACTTGAGTTATGATGAGATTCCTACTCAAGTCCTCGATTGTGAGGTTCGCAAGTTGAGGATCAAAGAGATTGCATCTGTTAAGGTGTTGTGGAGAAACCAGTTCGTAGAAGTAGCTACTTGGGAAGCAGAGAAGGATATTAGGCAGGGGTACCCGTATTTATTTACACCTGCTGATGATGAGAGAGTTGATGACAATGATTCTTCCCAAATTCTTAAGTTTCTCTCTACTCTGAGTTTGACTGACTGAAGTATTCTAGAGTTTGAGTGATGATTTAGCTGATTTGTTGACTGCTTACTTGCATTACTTGCATTTCTTGCTTAACTGCTTGATTGATTCATTGCATGAGTAAGTTGAGTGCTGTTTGATTTTCATAGTCTATAATGAGGTTCATTCCTTGACTAGGTTTCCGAGATTTCTCTTCATTCGAGGAAGAATGATCCCAAGTGGGAGATAATGCTACGCCCCTTAATTCTATCCACCTAGTCTGAGTAGATGCGCAAAGAAGACTGAGAAAAATCACTGGGAGAAATCACAAAGGCCATCTATAACCCTAGAGTAATCAATAGTCCGTAGATGGTATCTTAGGTCACCCAACTAACCTAGTGAAATTTTTCAAAGTCTGAGGCCGATGCACGAGACAATATGCAACCCATATATTAATCCACAACCCATAGATTAGGTTTCATTGCTTGTTAGTTCAAAAATTAATTTTTTGGTATATTGAGTTATGAATTGTTAGATGACACGTAGAAGGATTTATGGCTCTTAGAAAAGGCTTTGCAGGTGCCATGTCAAATTCCAGTAACTCAAATATTTGGACACCTTACCTACGAAAGGTCATCTACGACCCATAAAAAGGACCATGACCTATAAACGGGGTCTTGCAATTTGATGTGCTATCAAAATACAACACTTTTGATGCTTAAGACTTGGATTTTTGTGTGTTCTCAATGTGATGTTAGTAGATTTCATGTGTTTTTATGTTTGTTTTGTGGGATTATAGGATTGGCATCATATTTGGGCTAAGTGTGTAGAATTTGCTAAAGCAGAGGGTTTACATGACCTTTTACGGGATGTACATATGGTTTTGTGTAGTGAAGGGTGATTTTTTAAAGTTAAGTCTATGAACATACAGATGAGCCGTAGAAGATTTTTTGAGCTATAGACTTGGTGTCATGCCCTGAGGATCAGAAAGTGAGAAGTTCCTGAAAAGTCACAGACGAAGCCCCCTATGAGTCGTAGAACTTTATATGGTTCGTAAAAAGGTTCCATAGAAGTCATTCCCAAACTTGACGAAGCAATCCACGAAAGCCTGACTACGGGCCGTAAGACATTATACGGCCTGTAGAAGCTATCGTAGAAGCTGCCAGCCCAATTCTCATACTCCATTTTGGTTTTGTATTTTAAAGACTATAAATAGGTTTTTTTTAGATTAATTTTCATAAGGAACGTTACAGAACAATAGCGAGCTTGAGAGAAACACTTGTAAAACTTTATTTTGTCTTTTAATTTCAATCTTGTGACTCTCGGTGAAAAGTTTGGATTACTTATGCTTAATTCTCTTGTGTAAGTTCTCAATTATGTTATTCAAATTCATAAGTCTTGCATCTACACTGATCATGTGTTGGTAAATCCACAACTAGGGTTGTGGGAACCATGAAGAACCAACAAGGTAAAATCAAATAATTCATAATTCTTGATAAGTGTGCATGCATGTATTAATTAATTCTCTTCGATTTGAATGCTTTTTAACGGTGGCCATATTTAAAACTTTCCTAGTATTACTAACCGGATCAAGGTAGTAATGAATAGGAGAAGAGATTAATTAACAAGATTCGATTTATGTTGCTCTTGTCAATCGAATTGGGCCAAGGGGAGGTTGTACTAGAACAATTAGTAAGGGTTAGTAATTCCACACTACGGAGATCGACCAAATCACGTAGTGCAATAAGCCTCTCGCCTGGGCCAAGGGGTTTGGTGAACTGAACTTACCGTTCTGCATGCTACATACTGGAAAAGAAATTGATTATCTGGTAATACTGAATTAGGGAATCATGGGAAACACAATACTCTAGTTACTCTTAATACTGATTTAACACTTGTTTTAATTTAGAATTTCTTTTCATAGTTGTTAAATCCTCCCTCTTTGGGGAGATAAGCAGGTTAATCAACCCAAAGTGTCTTGAATTCTTCTAAATGTACCATATTCCCTGTGGGATCGACTCTAACCTCAGTTAGGTTATATATCTTGACAACGATCGCTTTAGCCTAAAAAAGGAGGTGTAGCTTGGGCGACATCAATATTTTAGCGTCGTTACTGGAGAATACGGCTAGACTTGTTTAATTCAAGTAGTTTGGAAATTAATCCTTATTTCCCTCATTTTACAATTTTGTTGTTTTTGTGCTATTTTAGGGTACATATGTAGTGTATGCTAATACACAAAGTCATTCCATTGACTCCGTCTAACCCAGAGATCCAGAGAAGACTAAGAAGGATGGCTCAAGATAATGCAAACAATGCAGAGAATGCAGCTCTGAACCAAAATGAGGATGAGAATGAGAATAATGAAAACCCAACTCCTCTTGAGGACATTGATCCACAACCATAAAACTTCGATCTGAAGCTTATCAGTGGAACTTTTATCGACTATACCATATGGCTATGGATGTTAGTGGAGCCATTTTATGTTATTGCTACTACTAGATGACACAAAGTTTATAGTTTCGAGTGGGTTGCTTCAAATGGTACAGAACCGTGGGTTATCGCGGGCCTACCATCAGAGGATCCACATATTCATCTACACAACGTTGCGTTTGTCTCTAAGAGTGTAATGGGAACACAGAATCTGTCTATGGATGCTGTGGGACTTTGTGTCTTCCCATTATCTCTAACAGGCAATGCAATACTATCACTGTCCGAGCTCCCAGCAGAGTTCGATCACTAGTTAGGCTGAGTTGTAGAAGGCCTTTTTGGAGAGGTACTTCTCGACATCGAAGAAGATCAAGTTGAAAGATCAAATAAACAACTTTGAGCAACTTCCTGGTAACTCAATTAGCACTATATGTGAGCGATTCACAAAGTGCTTGAAGAGTGTCATTGAGCACAAAATTGTTGATGATGCCTTGGTGGAGATCTGCTATCGTGCCCTGGAATGGTCAAACATGTATTGATACCATCAATGGGGGCATGTTTCTAGATCAACCATTTGCAAGGATTGCTGAGAAGCTGGAAAAGGTGGTCAAGATGAATCGTGCATGGGGGCAAAGAGACATATCATCTACCAAAAGTTTGTACACTGTCAGTATTGGTTCGAAGAAATCTAAAATAAATAAGGAGTTAATGCAGGAGCTTACTTGGATTCATACCGACATAGAGGATCCGAACTAATTCTACTTTCATTTCCCTCGTATGGAGCACTGAGTTATTTACGTTATGGTCTTAGCAGGCAGGCTGCACTCTACGCGGCTAGGAAGGCTCGCTAGACCAGCAGCTAGACCAAGAATGAATGTGTAATGATGGTGATTGCACACCAGGCTCAATAAATAATTTAATGTAGAAAGGGTATCCTAAACGAAAAAGGAGTCCATGACCCCCTTTTAGAGCGTATAAGGGGAGGTCGAATTCCAAACCTTTTTTCTCGAGTATATCCATTACCAAAAAATATACCTTACTTTGGTACACATGCGCATAGCCCCGCACGTGGCTAAAATTCAACCAAAAAAAGAGCTCAAACACTTTTTTTTAGTTCCACTGAGAAAATCTTTTCTTGTAAAAGACACCACTCTACGAGGGAAGATGCAAAAGTTAATGCAGTTGTTTATCAACCTCCGCGAGCACCCATGTACGAGGATCCTTACTATGAGAAGGACACTTGCTTCATTACTGATCAGACGGGGGGTTCCAAACCAACACCCAAGGTTCCAATCAGGTTTATTGACACCAACGTCAAGGAAACCAAGGTTAGAACTATAACAGAGCTGGCGTGTTCATAGATAATTATGGAGGTTATTACGACAGGAACAGGGGCCAGGAGAGAGATACAGTTTGGAGTCGCAAAGATGGCTACAAAAATGGTCCTTATGTGCCTCTACAGAATCGTAACATCAGTGCTAGTAGTTCTAGAGTTGAGGAGATGTTTGACCATCTGCTGAAGAAGGCTGAGACAGAGGATAAGACCTTGAGGGGGATGAAATCTGACATCTCAAGCATAAATCAGAAAATCGAATCTCATTTTGTTGCTATCAAATAGCTTGAGCAACAACTTGGTTAAGTGTCAACTTAACTCAACCAGTGTCAGAGAGTTACACTGGCTAGAAACATAGTTCACAACCCAAAGAATGAGAGGTAGTGCATGGTAGTTACTACTCGTAGTGGCAAGAGTACCATTGATCCTCCCTTGCTGCTAGATGATGATGATGTTCGAGAGGAGGCAGTTGAGGTCAAGGATGCTGATACTGGATATGATTATGTCAAGGATAGAGTGAATGATGCTGCACAGGTGCCATATAAGCTTAAGCCCATTCCTAGACCTTCTCCCCCCTTCTCTCAAAGAATCAAAAAGAAGGAGGAGGAGGGCAAGTTCAAGCACTTTCTCTCCATGCTAAAATAACTCTCCATCAACATCCCTCTTATTGATACATTGGAGAAGATGCCAGGATATGCGAAGTTTATGAGGGATTTGGTCATAAAGAAGCATAGATTGAGTCAGGAGCTCTCCGAAGAGCTTCAATGTTGCAGTGCAATCGCTACAAGTTCCTTGGTGAAAAAGCGAGAAGATCCCGACACTTTCACCATACCCTACACTATTGGAGATGTGGAGTTTGCAAGTTCATTGTGTGATCTCAATGCCAGTATAAGTTATCAATGGCAATACGGCGGGTTGGGTCAAATTTGAATGGGTTATAATGGGTCAAGATACTAAACGGATCAAGACCCAACCCAACCCAACCCAAATTTTCTTGGGTCAAAATGGGTTAGAGCCGGTCAAGACCCAACCCGACCTAATTTTTACTAAGTCTTGCTTATTTTATTTATTCTTTTTCAGTATCTTAGTATTTAATTTAATTATATTTTTCTTTATTATTACTATATAAAACATATCTAATTGAAAAAAATAGTTTTTTGAAAATATTTAAGAAGACCTCTCGAGAATTAGTTCGGGTTGCATATCAACCCAATTTTAAATCGGTTGAGATGGGTTGGGTTGAGCTAATAATAGGCGGGTTATTAACCCGCCCAAACTTTAATGAGTTGGGTTGGGTTAGGCTTAATTTTTCTACCCTATTGTAAAATCTAATGCCCCTTGCGGTCTTTAAGAAGCTAGGACTAGGAGCCCCCACTCTGACGAGCATGTGGTTATTGATGGCTGACCGCACAGTGAAGAATCCTATGGGGATAATTTATGACGTGCTCGTCAAAGTTGAGAAATTCATATTCCCAGTAGACTTTCTGACCCTCCACAGTCGACTTCAAAGTCCCAATCATCTTGGGAAGGCCCTTCCTAGCCTCTGATCGAGCATTAGTGGATATGAAAGCCAGCCACTTAGATTTGATTGAATGTCAAAGAAGTTGTCTTCAATATCTGTCAGTCAATGAAGAGGCCAGATGAGCTGAAGAAGGATGTTTGGGCACTTGGTGAAGTCTGAGTAACCAAGTTGTACAAGTCACACTGAGACAATAAATCAGACGCTAGATGTAATAGTTGTAGTTGTATTTGGTTTTTAGTTTTTGGACTTGTAGCTAGTTTAATTTTTGCATTTTGGATGTAATTTTGGACATTAGACTGGGTGCATATAGGATAACAGTGTGTTCCATGAAAAATGTGCAGGTACATGATTGAGTCAGCATCCTTGGCTGAAAGGCACTAAGAAGTGCTTCTACGACTGTTTCTACGAGGCGTATGTAAATCTACAACTTGTACACTATCTCATAGAATACTTCCAATGAGCAAACAGTTTTGCACTCTAGTCCACGTGCTAACTTTACGGCTCGTAGATAAAACAACGGGCCGTGAATGGGGCTTGTGAATCCCAGGTAAGTTTTCTATTTATTGCCTAACTGTAAAGGTTTCTATGACCAACTCTATGAGTCGTACCCCATTTTACGACTCATAGACTGGTCTATGAAATAAGTCCCTAATACTAGGCTTTGGAAAATCTACAAGACCATGATTTACTAGCGATAAAACCCTCTACGGCCCGTAATCGGGGTTTCGTAGTGTCTGGGCTCATTACTCTTGGACCGACCTGATCAACATATAAATAGAGGGGTTAAATTTATTTGACCCCATTCTTCAACAAAATTACACATTAAAGCTAACAATCCCTACCTTTGTTCCTTCGACCACCGATGACCGGCCATCCACCTTTTCTCGGGCAACTTTTCGATAGCCTTTTGGCAACCCTAGGGTTCCACATCTTTGATTCTACCTTCAATTTTTACATCTTGGTCATTCAATTTGGTAAGTTCTTGGACCTAAAAAACCCTTTTTATCACCAAAATTTGTGTGATTAAGTTGAAATTGATTGATGGGTATCGTAATTCGATAAATGAACCCGTGTATGCCATTGTTGTGCTTAAAATTGAATTATGTACAAAGGTGCCAATGTGTGAATATGTGTAAAAGCTGAAAAATTGTGTGTTTTGCATTGTCTTTATGTTTAAATGATGTGTTTGAAAGCCATGTGGCAGCATATCGCTTGAATCTAATTGACTATGTGCATGAAAATTTATTATGCGTTGACATGTGTGTGTAATCTGATGCTAATTCATTCAAATGGGGTTGGTTGGCTTGGGAAAACATGAAAAATAATATTTGATGGTATTTGTGAAAGGATTTGCTTGTCGGGTGTTGGGTGTGTGATTAAAGTCACGTAGGGGTGTGTGTGTACTGCTTCAATGCTGAAATATTTGTCAAAAATGTCATATGGGGTCCGTGTTGATAGGCTTCGAAACTTAGGTTATGGGGTTTTTCTATCTTAGAGGGTCTTTTACGGCTCGTGAAAACTTCCATGAGCTGTAGTTGCTCCTCGTATGAAAATTTAGAAACTTGAAGTTTTTGAGAACCTATTAGACGAGATCTTCTACGAGTCGTAGAATATTCTATGACTCATAGACAGGTCTCATGGATCCTTGCCTGAAAAAGTTTGAACATTGGAACACTTCTACGACTCAGTCTACAACTCGTAGATTCTTCTACGAGTCATAACTTGTCTTGTAAATGCAATTTTAGTAAGCAAAACTTTTGACCACTGTTTCTACGAGGGCCCTCTACAGCTTATAGTTTCTACAATGGCCCATAGAAGTGCCTTCGTAAACCATTTTGTGACCAAATTTGATTTGATTTTGCTTTTCGATCTTTGACTTGTGAGGCTAATCATGTTTGCCAAATGTCTATGTTTTAGGTACTATGGCCCCTATGCCCAGATGCGATAAGATTTGAGCCATGTA
This sequence comes from Solanum medicagineum, assembly GCA_026153255.1. NCBI lineage: Eukaryota > Viridiplantae > Streptophyta > Magnoliopsida > Solanales > Solanaceae > Solanum > Solanum medicagineum. The sequence goes on along the minus strand of JAPFFP010000113.1, from coordinate 4,995,183 downwards.
GAGGAGGCTCAAGGACGAGACATCGAGGGAGCAAGATGTCACCGAGACTAGTGGATCACTTGAGGAGTTCAGTGTCCGACCTGACCCGGATACTGATAGACCATAGACACAGGCTGCCACTACACTTATGCACGCCCAAACCTAGACTATTATTGTTTACACTCCCTAGTCTGACAAGGGAGGCAACAATGATAACAACTCCATTCAGATGACTCCATCCAGAGAGGAGTCAAAGTCAAAGTTAGAGTCAGCATCTGGCGACGAGTCAGAGATAGAATCCTTTGCTGTACCACCTCAGGTGTCAACCTCACCACCTGATGCTCTGTCCAGCTGGTGGTGCGCTGAGGGCAAGTGGGACATATATGTAAAGGGTGTTAAGAGGAATGAGAAGGGAAAACCAGCCTGTTCTATTTTTGAGGAGCCCTGAATCATCACCTCTGGACTAGACAGTGTTCCTGGTCTGCAGGACACTATCAACAGATATGGCCTCTAGTGATTGGCCAAAGCATTAGGGAAGTACTCCTCGATCATGGTTCGGGAGTTCTACACTTCCTACATTGCCACAATACTTAGCACTCCTCCCAAGGGGAAGAAGCCCCTCGCTCAGCACAGGCTGACACACACTAGAGTGAGGGGCCACAGGTGGACACTTGAGAGACTACCATCCGCCGTATACTATTTGGGCCTGAGTTCCCAGTCCCTAGACTAACAATAGAGTATAACTTTAGGTTTGAAGACTAGGGATAAGGCCCTGACTAGATAGTAGAGTCGCGGAGCTGGCTGAATGAGATAGTTGGCAGCGTAGAATGCTGAGCAGGGCCGGACCCTGCATGGGTAGCCACTTCTTCTGAGGCCATTGTGAAGTCCTCCCTTAAAACTTTAGTAGACCATTATGAGGTTATAGATCTGACCTATGCTTGCAGATAACACCTTGATGCTAGAACATGTCATTTTAGTTGCCAGTATCTTGGCTAGCTTTGACATCGATTGGGCTAGCCTCATTGCAGAGCTGATTCATGGTGCAGCCATGAAGAGGTCTACCTTCATTCCTTTCCTTGCTTGATCTATAAACTCTGCTTAGAGTTGGGAGTGGAGAGTCTATATCACTTGGACTCATTTATTTAGGTCCACCGCACTCTGGATGCTAGCTTGATGAAGGCTGAGGATAATTTGGTGGCACTGTGGTGAGCACTGCACCAGCCAACTTAGATGCCTGAGATGTTCGCAATAGAGACACCTTAGGCTCCACTCACCACTACTGCTACTATTACTACTAAGGAGAGCGCCCTACAAACTGAGACAGATATGGAGAGTGGAGCCTGCCGGCATGGTCTATGTGTCAGCGGCATCCATTCAGGCCATGGCACAGTGAGTGGCCCATACTGAGTCCCAGTTGACTAAGTTCAATAGATTAGCCCCCAGGTCTGCCAGACTATTACAGAGTCTAAGGGACATATGCAGGCATTCACGATCACTATTAATCAGGACCAACTTATAGTTGTGGATACTCACATCGATGCTTTCGAGTTGCGGGTCTAGTGGAACCTAAGAACGACATGACCAGCAGATATGATAACCCTAAAAACGGAGATCTACCAACTCTGAGACGACATGACAGCAGCTTTAGCTGCACCGGTGGCATTTCCACAGACTGCACCCCCGGTGCCGGTGGTAGACTTGTTTGCTCCTAAGGAGCCCTCATACCCTTCCCATGGGAAGAGGCCCCACCCTGATGATGATCTAGATGCAGTAAGGTTACATATTGGGCTGATATAGGAGTAGGAGGTAGAGCTTGCTGTGATGTGATCGAGGAAGGATGAGGAATTGCGGTGGGCTCGAGAGCTTGAGAGAGTGAGGAGTGATGGCCCCTCCAGATATTCTTCTACCATTGAGGTGGCCACCAGGTAGGTTGAGGATGGACAGGCTTAGCCAGAGACTGGCGTTAGGCGCCCAGATATGTTCTTTTTGACCCTTGTGCTTTATATTGTATTTTTCATATGCGTTGAGGATAATGCACCTCTTTTTCAATGGGGTGTGGGGTAGTTATAGGCCTTAGTGAAGTCTGAGTAGCCTTGGCCTATAATTATCCAAAAATTTAAATCGTAGGGGTTTTCTTTCCTGTGTTCTTTTTCCCCATGGATATTTAGTTTCTGTTGAATCAAAATGTTTAGGATGTGTAGGTAGTATTGGTAGCATATAATACTAATATCTATGGCATATATGTGTTTTTGTGTGAAAAATAATACCCACCAAAATTTTGTTAGTCCTTATAGCAACCATGCATGTTGGATTGATAACAGTGCTTATTATGATAAGTGAGGATAACATTGCGATGAACAACATGATCAGAAAGTTTGTGTTGATAGTGTAATCAGTGCCATGTGAGTGTGAGCATACTTTGCTAAATTCATATATTGTGCTAGAATTCAAAACTTGCCTTGTTACTCTGACTTAGATTTTAGGTTAGTTGGTTAGGAGAGGATCTTCGGCTGTTGTTCATAATAGTCCACCGAGCAAAATGACCAACCAAATGTGTGAAATATCCCTTGATCCTAATGTTGAGCCTTACATATACCTTTTCTTTATACAGAACCTAAGTTACCTAGCCATATTAGATGTACAGTCATGAAATTAGCCCCTGGTCCTTGAACATTGTGCACCTTGACTGTGCCAAAATCCCGAAATTGAAGGTGGCTACCGAAAGTTGCCTTGGTTCTTATGTTGGATATTATGCACCTCGACTCAGCCCAAATGCCTAAATTTAGGGTGGATGGTGTAAGGGTAAACACAAAATAAGGGGAAAAACCAGTAATATATAGAAAAGAAGATAAAAAAATGTGTGCTGGGTGCAAGAAAAAATGAGTGATGCCTAAGCAATGAACGAAAAGAAAAATGATGTGAAAATAAAATGTGAAAAGCTAAAAATTGAGAATAAGGCACCCAAAAAAGCTTGAAATAGGAGAAAGGGAGAATGAGATGCAAAAATAGTGTTGGTAGGGCCAAAGTGTAGAAAAAATGTAGTGTCGAAGAGGGCCTTCAGTCACTATGTTCCCAAAATTTCATACATAATCCCCTTGAGCCTATGTTACAAGTCACTAAAATCATAAAGTGATCCTATCCAAGTATTCAAAGGTCATAGTCATGAGTATAGGGGAAAACATATGGTATTGAGCATGGTGTTTGAATGTCTTTTGAGAGTGTGAGTGACTTTGCATAGTCCCAAGCATTGAATTTGAAAATATCATTATGAGAAAGATATGAGACTTCTTTCTGTGAGGGCACTTACATTGTATTGTTGGCATTAGACTAACTCAGTGATTGTGGCTTGTCGATAATTACCTTGCTTATCACAGTGGCATTGTCGCATATGTTGATTTGTATTGGTTTGTTGGCTAGCTATCTGATATTTCTTTAAAGTGGTGTGGATATCTATGTTTGAGTTAGATGTGATGTATGCCATTAGATTGAGGTTTGTGTGTTACTGTGCTGCTAATGTAGATTGAGTCCATCGCTTGAGGACAAACAACAATTTTTAGTTGAGGGTGTTGATGTGTTGTCAAAATACAACAGTTTTGATGCTTTAAACTTGGGATGCGATGTTAGTAGATTTGATGTGCTTTTATGTTTGTTTTGCAGGATTACAAGGGTGGTACAAATTTTGGACTAAGTGTGCAGAATTTGCTGAAGCAAAGGGCTCATGAGACCTTTTACGGGTCGTAGTGAATTCTACGGGCCCGTAGATATGGTTTTGTATACAATTCTAGTGAAGTGTGATTTTCTTAAGGTAAGTCTATGAACATGCAGACGAGCCATAGACTTGATGTCATGCCCTGAGGATTAGAAAATAGAGAGTTGCTAAAATGTCATAAGATGAAACCCTCTACAGGCTGTAGAACTTTATACGGGTCGCAGAAGGGTATCATAGAAGACAATCCCAAATTTGAAGAAGTAATCCAAGAAAGCTCGACTACGGGCCGTAAAACATTGTACGACCAATAGAAGCTATCATATAGTCCGCCGACCCAGTTCTCCTAATCTATTTTGGTTTTGTATTTTATAGAATATAAATAAGTTTTTAGGTTATTTTTCATAACGTTACATAACAATAGAGAACAATAGAGAGCTTGAGAGAAACACTTGTAAAACTTTATTTTATCTTTTAATTTCAATCTTGTGATTCTTGGTGAAGAGTTTTGATTCCTTGTGCTTAATTCTCTTGTGTAAGTGCTCAATTATGTTATTTTAATTCATAAGTCTTGCATCTACACTGATCATGAGTGGCTAAATACACAACTTAGGTTGTGGGAACCATGAAGAACTAACAAGGTAAAATTGGATAATTCATAATTCTTGAAAAGTGTGCATGCATGTATTAATAACTCTCCACAGTTCAAATGAATCTTAACCATGGCCAACATTAGAACTCGTCTAGTGTTACCGATTGGATCAAAGTAGTAATGAATAGGAAAAGAGATTAATTGATAGGATTCGATTGATGTTTCTCATCTTATCAACCAAACTGCGTAAATGGGAGGTTGTACTAGAACAATAGGTAAGGGTTAGTAATGCCACATTGCGGGGTTGGACCAAATCACATAGTGGAACTTGTCTCTCGCCTGGGCCAAAAGGTTTGCTGAACTTAACTTACCATTCTGCATGCTAGACACTTGAAAAAAATTTGATTATCTGAGTTAGGGAATCATGGGGAACACAATATCCTAGTTACTCTTCATAATGATTTAACACTTGTCTTAGATTGGAATTACTTTTCATAGTTGTTACAACCCCTGCTTCCCTTTGGGGAGATAAGCAGGTTAATCAGCCAGAATTGTCTTGAATTCTTTTAAGCCTACATATTCCTTGTGGGATCGACTCTAACCTCGGTTAGGTTGTATATCTTGACAACGATCGCTTTAGCCTAAAAAAGTAGGCGTAGCTTGGGCAACATCATGGTTTGTGTTGGCACTTTTTGGCAAGGGTATTTCTATCTATTCCTATCCCTTTTAATTAAAACCCATAACATTTCGGACTTGTTTTAGACCCCTTATCAGTAACCTAAGGGTATTACTCCTCAAAAACACTTAAAAATTCTAGAGAAAATCAAGGAAGGGGTCTGTTCTTCAAAATTTCTAAGTATGTGAGGCTAAATTAAAACTTGGGGTTTATTCCCCCATATGCCCCTATTGATAATGATAGCAAGATTTCAAATGTATTGAGTCCCCATACAGGATTCGTTGAATGTTTTATTGCAAATTATGTACACCCTATATATTTTCATATGTTAATGATCATCATAACCTTATTTTACAGATTAAATGCTTTTCATGAGTTATTTTAGAAACCTTATATATATTACTTTATAAAAGTTTGGATGAATAAACTGATGGATTGAGTTTAGAGCCTTGATTTGAGAATATTGAATGTGATTGTGATTGAGCATGATGTTAAGTTGATAGAACTTAATAGTCTCATGAGTCTTCAAATTTGAACTCTTTTGCCTATACTGAGAGCTCTCCTACGTGATTGTCTATTTTCTTTTGAAGATTAACTTAAGAAAATTGATGAGCTAAAAGAGTCCATTAAGACACTCACTTATTTGTTAATTGGAGTTGATCAATGTTTTATGAGAATTGAGTCTTAGGAGGAGTATTGAACACCGAATTAGGTAAGAGTAAGTCCAACTCGAACTCAATAACTGTGTCTCCAAACAAAGGAGAGGATTGAAACCACTAAGTTGAACGTTTCCTTTTTGGTAGGTCCTTAAAAAAATAGAGGACTTATTGATTTGATCCGATTCACTATTGGTTAGTTCGCTATTTACCCTTGCAAGTGCTGAGCAGTTATGGCAACATCAATGAGACTGCTGTACGATCACCTGACTCATAGGTGATTCTTGTTGGATAAGAGAAACTCCTAGATAGGTTCCATACAACTAGTACTCTGATTTGGATTGTATTGATTGGTCATTGTCTACTCTTTATTCTTGCTTTAGATAGACATTTGACATCCTAATTGAGTTTCTTATCTTTTGATTTGAGTTATCTGAGTTGATAGTATTCTACCTAGATGCATGTTTCCTTCAAACATTTTACCTACTCGTACATTCTATGTACTAACGTCTATTTGGACTACATCATTTTATGATGCAAAGACAGGTACTAGAGATCATCAACAAGTGCTTCTTTGAGGATCTTCCCCACTATTCAGCTGATTGGTAAGTCCTCCTTGGTATCAGAGGATGCACATTATTTAGTTTTCATATTTAGGCTTTAGACTTACTATTTTTTGATTTAAGGTAGGCATGGACCTATCATTGGCACCATTGAGTAGTTGATAGAGGCTTCAAAGACTAGAGTTGATTTGCTTGATTGGTTATTGTGTTGAGCTAGTTCCTTTCATACTAGCCTTATTGATTTACTTAGATCATTTATATATTGAGATCATCCACATTTTATTTATCTTGTGTTTCGCTGATGTCTTATTTATTAATTGAATGAACATGATGAGGCCATGTGGTTCGCATGGGGACTAGAAATAGTCTCCAGGTGATGGCCACATCTAAGATACCCTCCCCGGGCATGACAACTTTGTATAAGAGCACAATTTTCAAGTGTCCTGTGGAGTCTATGAAGTCATGTCTAGTAGATCTTGTTTAAGGGTGTGTTGTGCATGACATATTTTAAGCAGGAGGCTACAGGACATTAGGATAAGTTACACTTCTTTCATATTCTGATTCGTGTGATAGAGTTAAACTCTATGAAAGCAATCTTCTACTCTGTGCATTACATATTTGAAGAACTGCAACTGTACCTCCAAGAATAGATATTAGAGGAAGAGGGTGTCTGGCTAGACAGATTGTTAACCCACCTGAGCCCCAGATTTAGGATGCACCCATCGGTCCAACCATCCCTGAACAGCCACCTCAAGCTAACATCTCAAATACTGAGCTTAGCTAAGCCATCCAGTTTTGGCCCAGGCTGTGACTGCACCGGTTGCTAGATAGGGAGCAGGAAGACAGGATGCTCTTGATATATCTAGCATCAGTGATTTCTTGAGAATGAATTTACGTGAGCTGACAAGGTCTATGCCCAATGAGGATCTTGAGAACTACATTGATGAGCTACAAAAAATGTTCCAGGTAATGCATGTAACTGAAGTGGATAGGGTTGAGTTGGATGCCTATTAGCTCCAAGGTGTTTCCAGGATATGATATGACCATTGTAAGAAGAACAGCAGAGAGTGGCCCCTGGTTTAGACTTGGATAATGTTTGAGGAAGCTTTCTTGGGGTGCTTCTTTCCTAGAGAGCTGAGAAAGGCCAAGCTAAGAGAGTTATTTAATCTAAAATAGGGCTCTACGATGGTGAAGGAGTGATGTTGCCCAAGTTACACCTTCTTTTTAGAGGATAAAGTGGTCGTTATCAAGATATAAAACCTAACCAAGGTTAGAGTCGAACCCATAGGGAATACAAAGACTCAAGAAAAATTCACCAATAAGCAATCCAAGTAGTTAACCAACTCACTTCCCCGAAGGGGAGGGGGTTGGCAATATTCAATAAGAAAATAAACTAAACTATCACAAGATAAAATCAATAATAAAGAGCAACTAGGGTATTGTGTTCCTATGATTTCACAACTTAGTATCACCAGATAACCCAATTCTTGTCTAGTGTAGAGCATGAAGAATGGTAATTTAAGTTCACCAAATCCTTTGGTCAAAGGTGAGAGGTGACTTTCACTATGCGACTTGGCCCATCTACATAGTGTGCAATACGAACCATTACCTATAACTCCCATTACAAGCTCCCCACGGCCCAGTTCTGTTGATTAGACGAGAACACATCAATCGAATCCTGTTAATTAATATCTTTTTCAATTCATTACTACTTTGGTCTAGTCAGTAACACTAGGCGAGTTTTTATGTTGGCCACCACTAGAAAACATGCAAAACGAAGAGAATTGATTAATACATGCATATAACCAATCCAAGAATTGTAAATTATTCGGCTTTACTTTGTTAGTTCTTCTTAGTTCCCACAACCCTAGTTGTGGATTTCGCTACTCATCCTATGTGTAGATAAAGAAATTATGAATTGATAAAACATAATTAAACACTTACACAATTGAATTGAGCGCAAGCGAATCCAAGATCAATGAGAATCACAAGATTGAGGATCAAATTTAATCACAATTGTTTTCTCACAATCTTCTCTCCCAAGTATTGAGTTCTCTAAGTACAAATCCTCAAAACTCTGAATATTGACGTCTTCCTCTGAAAAATAAACTAAAAGTACTTTTTTTAGTAATTAAAATTTAGTCCTCAATAAATTAGAAAAACTGGTCGGCAAACTCCATGAAAGCTCTCTACGGGCTCGTAGTTGAGGTCTCGTAATCAGCTACTAGGATTTTGGACTTCTCTTCTATGACACCACTTTATGACTCATAAAGTGATTTATGAGTCGTACTGCATGTTTGTAGACTTCAACTTCATCAAATTGTCCTTTAATGGAAATCTTCATGAAACCTATCTATACGACTTGAAGAATACTCTATGACTTGTATGCATGTCTCGTTAAGCTGATCTTCAGAAATCATTCATCACTTAAATTTGTCATGAGACATCCTCTACGACTTGTAGAATACTCTATGATCCATAGAAGGTGTCGTAAATCATCAAAAACCAGCAACTTCTACAATATTTCTCCAAATTATGGCCAACCTGTAATCCTGCAAATCTAAACACAAAAACACATAAAATCAACAAATATCACATTGAGAACACACAAGATCCTAAGTTTTAAGCATCAAAAGTGTTTTATTTTGACAGCACATCAACACCTTCAACAGAAAATTATGGCTTGTCCTCAAGCGACGACTCAATCTATATAGATAACACAATAACACACAAACTTCAACTCAATGTCATATATCATATACATCTCAAACTCAGATACCCACACCAACTTTTTAAATAGGATTAGACAATAATTTCGCCAACCAATGCATACTAGTGGATGTGACAACACAACTATGACAAGCAAGGGGCTATCGATAGTCCACAATCACCGAACAAGTCAAATGCTAACAATGCAATGCAAGTGCCCTCAAAGAAAGAAGCCCCATATTTGACGGTGAATGATGATTTCATGCTTAACCTTGGGACTGCGCAAAAACACTCACTCTTACAAAAGATATTTATGCATAATGGCTAATACCATAGGCTTGCCCCTATACTTATGACTCAGACCTTCAACTAATTGGAATAGGATCACTTTAGGGCTTTCTAGGCTTGTAACGTAGGCTCAGGGGCTTTGGTATGATGTTTTAGGAAACTACATGCCCTCCTTGAAACTGTGTTTTGCTACACATTTGCCCCACCAACTCTATCATTTTCACCTTATTTTTCCTTATTCAAGCTTTTCCGGGTGCTTTCTTCTCATTTTTCAACTTTTTGCCTTGTTTTTACACTTCATTTTGCTTTTTAGCTCAATCTAAGGCATATTTTATTTTTCTTGCACCCGATACATGATTTTTCTTCTTTTCTCCTCCTTCCTAACTCACCCTCTTATTTTCGTGCTTTTACCCTTACACCAGCCACCCTCAACTTAGGCCTTTAGCCTGTGTTGAGGTGCACAATATCTATCCTCCGAACTAGGGCCACTTTTGGTAGCCACCCTCAACTTAGGCTTTTTGCCTCAGTCAAGGTTCACAATGATCAAGGAAAGACTAGGGCCAATTTCAGGATTTTTTACTAGATAAGTATAGGTTAAGTAGGTGTTTAGAAAGAATTGATACATGTAAGGCTCAAATATTTGGAACAAGGGATATATCATCATGTGGTTGGTTAGTTTAGGCTTAAGTGGACTATTTCAAAACAAAGGCCAAAGATCCTTTCCTAATCCATTTAATCTACAATCTAAATTAGAGTAACAGCGCAAGTTCTGAATTAGCGCAAAATACATGAATCTAGCATAATAAGCTCACACTCTGATGGTATTGCATACATTATCAGCAAAAGACCCACAAATCATGCTTTCTATCTCAATTTAACCTCACTTATCAGAAAAGATATTGTCAAACACTTAAACATGCATGCTTACTATCTAACTACTCATAAATTTTTTTTGGTGGGTATCATTTTTCAAAATAAAACACAAAAACATGCTATATACCACAAGTATTAGTTCTATATGCTACAAATATTATCTAAACATCTTAACATGCTAGTTCAAAAACAAAAAAAATAAATATCCACTGGGAAAAAAATACAGACAAGAAAACCCGGGGATAAAAAATTGGGGTAGTTATGGAACATAAGCTACTCAGACTTCACTGAGGCCCATAACTACCCACACCCCATCGAAAAAGATGTGTATTATCCCCAATACACAAAATCAAGCAAAAATAGAATGTAAGGAGTCAAAAATATACCTGGGTGCCTAAGCACCAAGGTTCACCTTGGTTTACCTCCCAAGCAGCGCCTGATTTATTATCGCGGCATGACATAGATAGCTTGAGTACTTAGACTTCCTCAAGATCCGATTCCTTCAATGTTTTGATCTCTTCCACATTTCCAAGGTATGGCTTGACTCTTTGGCCATTTACTTTTAAAGTTCCTCTATTTTATCTCTCCAGTTCAATGGCCCATTGATCAAAGACGTGTGCTACTCGAAAGGGTCCCAACCATCTGGATATGAGCTTCCCAGGGAACAACTTTAGTATTGAATTGTATAACAATACCAAGTCCCCTGGTGCAAATTGGCAGTTCTCTATGCGTGTCATGCTGCAACTTCATTTTTTTTTATAAAAGGCTGAGCTGTCATATGCTTTCAATCGAAATTCATCAAGCTGAGTCAGGGTGAGTGTCATAAATTTCCACGGACCCACTTAGCTGGGTCTGATTGTCATTCGAGTGCTCATCATCAGTAGGCTCATCTCTGAGCTTCCTATTGAAAGCCTCAATCTGAGCTAGGTTGACCTTTGGGGCCATAGTATCTGAATATTAAACATAAACAAAACACTATAAGCCCCAACAATCAACAAATGAAAACAAGAAAAACATGAAAATTCACTTGGATTAGTTACAGATAGATGATACGAGGGCTAGGTACGACTCATAGTTGGAACTACGAGTCATACTGTGGTCCCATAAACTAGAAGTGTAGAGGGAACTACGACTCAAAACATTAAAGCATTTTACTAGACCCAGTTACGACGCGTAACATTGGTTATGGGTTATAAACAGGTTTCGTATAAAGTTCTAGGGAGCAAATTCAACACAACAGGAGTCCTTGAGACCTATCTACAACTTGTAGAGGGATCTACGACTCATAGATGGTCCCGTATGATGAGTACACGGGAATTTTAATTCACTGTAACTTCCCACTAGAGGCAATTATAACTCGTAGACCCATCTACAAGTCGTAAATGACTCTCATAAATAAGAAACAACAGGTTCTTAAAATAACTCAACTCATCACACGGACCCTATGAACAATTCAAATATTAACCTATCAGCATCGAAGATAGTATTCAAGCACTCATATTTCAAACATATGATCCAAACCCCAAACATCATTTCAAAACAAATTTACCCCATCAAAAAGGATATAGCAATCAATACACAATCATTCATCCTCAGCCAGCTCATTCAAACTTGCACCTATGTCAACACCCCCAAATCATATACATCGATCACTCAATCACATTCAAAGTCATTTGGGGAATAGTTTAACAAGTACAACAAGAATTGATCAACCCATGGTTCCAGCTACATCAAAGTAGACCAAACACAATCGTGCCCCTGTGCAATTGTTACCAAAAAAATCATTCATGAACAAATATCAACCATTCACTCAAACAAGGGACATAATAATCATGGGTATTCATCTACAATATCAAACAAATAACATTTGACTTAGGGCATAAACAATTAATCAATTCCTAGCACCCCTATTCTTTCATAACAATTCTTATTCAATAAAGAATCAAATGCCCAATACATCAAGTCATCCTTATTCATCCACTCACACTTTTAAAATCAAAGGAAATGAAGAAGTTAAAGCTTAATCAAGAAACTTACCAAGTCTGTAGATGAACTGGAGAAAGCAACACGAGAAGAAAGAATAGGGGTAATCTTTGCTAATTAGTATAAACTTACAAAGTTTGTAGATGACTCATAGAAACCCAAGTTGTCGGAATATGCTTGCTGAAAATGGGTTGCACATGCCGAAAAATTGATCATAAATGTGAAGGGGGGGAAAAGATTGGGGTAATCTTTGGTAATTACGGATAAGAATGGGGTCAAAATAATTTTGACTCCTTTTTTATACTTTACCCGGTTACCCTTAAAAATTACAGAGTTAGGTCTATGAAACCCTGACTACGAGTCGTGGCTTGGTCTATGACTCGTAAGTCCTGGTCTCGTAGGCCACTCAACGCTTAGAAAAATTTGAAAAAATACGTGGCTCCTACGAACCCCATTCATGACTCATAGTGTAGATTAAGAGTCGTAAAGTTGGCTCATAGATGGAGTGCACTTCTAACCTTCTCACTGTAACTCTCTATGAGACAGGGTTACGACTCGTAAACTACAATAGAACTCATAAGCTTGGTCGTAGAGACTGCATCAGATGCAATTCTTTGCAAAACTTGAAATCTTTGTCCTAAACCTCTATGCTCCTCACAAAATACACTTGCACCTTATATGCAACAAACCCAATGTCAAAAATATCAATCAAAACACAAACAAACAATCAACCCAAAATTCAAAAGTCGAAAATAAACTCAAATAAGCTAAAACATGAAAAATGCTTGGGTTGCGTCACAAGTAGCACCTGATTTATTGTCGCAGCATGAATTAGTCATCTTGAGTACTTAGAATTTCTCAACTTTTGGTAAATGCTTGTCACCAGACTTTGCCTATTTCATCATGCTACCCTGAATCTGATCTAATTATGCTAAGATGAGTCCAAACTGATAGTTAAGTTGTTGAATTACCATCGTATGTTGATCAACTTTGTAGTTTATCTTAATAATATCAAACTTAATCTCTCTAAAGATTTCCTCTTGCGTATTTTCCCTTTTTACCAACTGGGCTAACATATCTTCAACTCTAGAATTTTATCTCCTTTATGGTGATGGTGTGGTAGCATGAACCAGCTGCTCCTATCAGACTCTTCCTCATGGCTTCCACCCTTGGTATGGTGGCTTCCTTGACTACTCCTTGGAGTATTTAGACTTTGTGCCTGTTTCATAAGCATCTCCATATTTGCTCTATTTTATTCAAGCATTTGGAAGATTTCTGCATTTATCTTTGCTTTCTTAGAGTTTCAATCAGAAGAATCCATGTAACTGGTTTTTTGCCCACGTATAGGTCTATACAGATGGTAGTGTCAGCCAACTTGTCCACCTGTTCAACAACTTCTGCAAATGGTTTCTCCAAGACTGATCCTCTCATAAGAGCATTTGCATATGCTTGACTATATGGGTCTTATGCTCGGTAGAAACTTACCACTAGTGTTGTATCGAAAATGCCATGGTCTGGAGCACTCATTAAGCATCTTTTGTACTGCTCCAATGAAGAATGAAGTGAATCACTAGGAAATTGCTAGAAACTAATGATTCGGTCCCTCTGCTTAAAATTGTTTCACCTAACAAAGAACATTTCTAAGAAAGACCTTTAAAATTCCATCCAACTAATGATCACACCTTGTTGAAGTTCAGATAACCATAATGCTGCATTTATTGTGAGAGAGAATGGAAAGACACGAAGTCCCACAACATCCATAGACAGATGCTATGTTCCCATTTCACCCTTGCAGACATATACGACATAGTACAAATGGCCATATGGATCTTCGGAAGGTAGGCCCGCAAACAAACCACGGTCTTGCAACCTTTGGATTAGCTCATTAGAAACAGTCAACTTTGAGTTAGCGGGTAAAGGCAGCAACACAATAGCTCTGGGGATGTTAGCGTTGTTTTGAGCATTTTGTCTTGTAATCCATTGACCCTCGAAATCAATTGGAGCTAAGAGAATGCCTTGACTCCTTGTATTGGTTATACAACACCTAGTATACCCTAGAAAGAAACTAAACAACAAAAACAAAAACAAAAGCAAAAGTAAAATACAAAAGAACTAAGAAATTAACACTTGAATTACACTATTAGTGAATCCAAATCAAAGTCTCGCCGTGTTCCCCGGTAACAACGCCATTTTTCTTTGATCACGCTCAAGATACGCCTCTATGTCAAGGTCAAAGCGATCTTTTATGTACTAAACCTAACCAAGGTTAGGGTCGAATCCCACAGAGAATGCAGGACTTTTGGAACTTGGTTCACCAATAATCAATTCAAGAATCAACTAAATCAATTCTCTAAAAGGGGGGGGGGAGTTTCCAATGATCAATAGGAAATTAAACTAAACTAACTAAAAGGAGAGACAGTCAAATTGGAGAGTAACTTGGGTAATTGTGGTTCCCATGATTCTCTTACTTAATCACCCCGGATAACACAACTCTCAGTTAGGACATTACATGCAGTATGGTAATTTAGGTTAATCCATCCCTCTTTTGAAGGTGAAGGTCAAATTTCACTATAGGACTTAGTCGGTCTCCATTGCATGCAAAACTAACCATTACCCATTGTCTTAGTCAACCTCCCCTTGGGCTGGGTTCAGTTGATTAGACGAGAACGAATCATCGAATTCTGTAAACTATTCTCTTTTCCTATTCATCACTACCTGGATCTAGATCTTGACACTAGGCGAGATCTAATATTGGCCACCATTAGATAACTTGCAAAATAAAGAGAAATGGATAATAAAATACCCAACTCAAGAATTGCTCAATATCCAGGTTCTCTATGTTAGATTCTCATGGTCCACAACCCCAAGTTATGGGTTTAGCTACTCATGGCTTAGGCAAATGAATGAACAATAAATAGAGAATACATAGTTAATCACTTACCCAAAGAGATTGAAGAATAATAAAACCCACTTTGAATTTAGAATCACAAGCTAGAAAGATGTATTAAATCCACAAGTGAATCTAATCTCCAAAGATAAACCCTAAAATACTGCTAAAATTTTGTGCTCTTTGTTCTGGAAAATGTAACTCTAATTTGTGCAAAAGCTGCTACTAAAATCTAAAATATTCTATTTATAGTATTTATAAATAAGTCCCTAAATTAATTAGAAAAACTGCTTCACGCCTGATACGAGTCGTAGATACGACTCGTAACTAGTGTCACGAGCCGTAATAGGGCTTTCATGGTCAGCCTCTTGCATCTTTGACTTCACTGATATGAAACACCTTCACGAGCCGTAGTCTTATCTATGACTCGTATTGACTTCTCGTAGTCCACATTTGCATCACTGGGTCCAAGTCTGATCAACACTGGAACTTTCCATGAGACCTCCCTTTACGACTCGTAAAGGGTAGTATGACTCGTAATTGGGTCTCGTGTGGCCGAGTTTCAGAATCTGCTTCAACACTTGAATCCTCCACAAGACTGATGTTCATACTACAATAGTAAAGCGATCCTTATCAAGTATAAATGAAACGACCTAAATAATGCCCATAGATGTGCCTTGGAAGTGCCCGTAATCGTAATTTTCATATATCTTAAAATCTATGCGTGATCTCAAAAATTCATTTTCATATTTGTGATAAGGGGAAAATTTGAGTTGGAAATGTGTCTAACCCCGATTTTAGAGCAACCGTATCAAAATTTCATTTTTCATAATTTTCAAATTCCAGTGTCGATTCGCGCCCCTTGCGCGACGTGGCCAGGGCGCTGATCAGTGTTAATTTTGGCCAATTTCATCGTTTCGGTCTAGGGCCTTTGGGTCTTAGGCTTAAGCCTTCCCATATGTAGATACACCTATACTTAGTTATTTTCCAACCTCATATCATACAAGACATTCCCCAAAACATTCTCAAACACTTAAACAAATATTTCACTCAAGATCACGGGGTCTAAACTCATTCCAAATCTTAAGGAATTCACTCAAGATTTAAGTTCTCAATTAAATCTTCGTCAAGGAGTTCTTCAAAGTTGAGGTATGTGGGTTTCAACCATTGGTTCCTTTCACCCATGGTGCCCAAGCTCCTTTTTTTTTATTTTTTTTTATTTTTTTTTTTTTACATAAATTGCATGTTTATAAGTTGATTTACTTATGGTTCTTCTTATTATGAATTTGAAAATGAACTATGTTAGGGTTTTGTAAAAGTGTGACTATTTAAGTATGTTTTGAGCTATGAATTTATGATCTACTTTGAGATTTGATGAGGGTTTCAATGTATGTTGCAAGGTGGTATTACCAAGTGTTGGTGGGTTGATTTACTTCAAGTTTTCTTGCACGATTTCACTCTTGAATTGCATCATTTTACAATGGCATTACACCACCCCAAGTGTTTGATAAAATGTCTGGTTTAGGGTTCTTGAGCTATTGATGATCTAATGCATGGCTTGTGAGTCAAGTGACTTTATGATGATGAAAGTAATGTATGAATGTGTTGATTTCATGGAAAGTATCCATAGTATTGCAAGTGACCATCCCATAGATGAGGGGTATCTACCTCATCCACCTTGTCGGATGATGGCAATCCCGTGCTATCAAAGATGAGGGGTATACACCTCATCCACCTTCCAAGAGGGTGGCATGCCTTGGATGCTAAGTACTAAGTTGCTTGGTCTATGAAGATGGTCTCTTCCTACACATGTAATGTGTCCTATATAAACATGTTTTACTTCAAGCGTTGTTCATGCATACCATGCTGTTAATATACTATCTCTTTCTTATGATTATGCATTTTGAGTATGTTGCCTATCTCTTGTTATATTAGATCCGACATACTTAGTACATTCAAATGTACTAACGCATACTCTATTGAAACTACCCCATAAAGTGCCCAAAAATGTGCCTCGAAAATACTAGAATCGTAATTTCAATATATCCCAAAATCCGTGCGTGAGTTTGAAAATCCAACTTCATATTCTTGATCAGGGGGTCAAATTGAGTGGAAAATAGGTCTCCCCGATTTTAGAGAAAACGATTCACAATTTCAAATTTTCCAAGTTTGACGAAAAATGGTGTCCAGGTGCTTCAATTGCACGACGCGCCTCAGTGTATTTTGCTGCCCAGTTTTTTTGCTCGGTCCAAGGCTTTTGAGTCTTGGGCCTAAGCATTACCATTCATGGAAATACCTATACTTAGTCTTATTTTACCCTCATATCATTCAAGACATTCCCCAATACTCACTAAAACACTTAAACTAATATTTCACTCCTAAATTAAAGTCTAGAAACTCATCTGGATCCTAAGGTTCTCATTCAAGCCTCAAGTCTCCATTTTCAATCTTCATCAAGACATTCTCCAAAGTCAAGGTATGTGAGTTTCTTTCATGGGTTCCTTTACCCATGATTCCCAAGCTTCCTTTTACTTAAAATTGCATGATTTAAAGTTGATTTACCCATGAGTCTTACTTATTATGAAATTCACTGCACACTATGTTGGGGTTTATGAAATTGTTATTGTTTTAGCATATTTTGAGCTATGAATCTAAGATCTATGGTGAGATTTGATGAAGGGTTTTGAATCTCAATGAAGGGTTTTGATGTATATTGCTTGAGGGTGTTACCAAGTATCTATTGATGGTTTTACATTGGATTTTCTTGCATGATTTCACTCTTGAATTGCATAGTTTTACACTAGCACTACACATCCGCCAAGTGTTTATAAAATATCCGATAATGGATTCTTGAGTTGTTGAAGGTCTAAAGCATGACATATGAATTGAATGACTTTATGATGATGATAGAAATCTTTGTATGAGCTGTTATCATGAAAAAACATGCCTATGGTGTGGCCAGTACATTGTTGGGTTCCCATGTTTGTTGTGTTCTTGAGAAACTGGAGAAGGCTCTCCCTTGATACTTGAAATGTAATGGTTTGATGAGCTAGTTCTATAATTCCTACCGAAAAGATCATATCATAAGGTACGGACATCCTACCGAAAAGGCCATGCCGTAAGGTAAAATGACTAATGGTGCCTACTGAAAAGATCATACCGTAAGGTATATCATATCCTACCGCAAAGGCCATTCTGTAAGGTAGAAAGACTAAAAACGATCGTATCGTAAGGTGTGGACATTCTATCGAAAAGACCATGCAGTAAGGTAGAATGAATCCCGGCTCCTACCCAAAAGATTATATCATAAAGTAGGGGATGCCTTATACTACCTATCAAAAAGACTATGTCATAAGGTAGTGGTATTGATAACACTCTCCAAAAATGTTATATCGTAAGGCGAGTGGGGGTCATTTGGCCCATTTCATGAAGGTTAGTAGAAAGGGTTTGAGTATGTATTCCATATTGAGTTTATATTCCTTGATCATGATTTACAAGCATGTTTTACCTTAAGCATTGATCATGCATGTCATATTGATGTTGTATCTATCCTTTGCTTATAATTATGCATTTTGATTATGTTGCCTATCCTTTGCGAGCATTGCATCCTACATACTTAGTACATTCAAACGTACTAACACATACTCTATGCCTACATGATGTTACCATCTACGAACCAGAGCTCTATTTGGTCATCATCCTCCTCCACATGGCTAGTGGTATCTATTCAAATTAGTTGGTGAGTCCTCTATTTCGGGGATGATGTATATGATCTTATGCTATTCTTTAAGACTATCTTTCTTTTATGTATGTATTGACTATGAGGGTGAGCTCGGTTGATTTTCTTGGCCCCCGCTCTTATCTATGTAGTAGAGGTGTTGTTGGACAAGTTATGTACTTATGCTAGGAGACTTGAATCTCTTGTTTCTTGATGTTTATGGTATCAAAGAGGCCCTTAGTCCCGCTTTCCCCCTTTTGTTCATCATCTCCTATTGTTGATTCAAATTGCTTCCATGACCAAGGATGTGTAATGATATGCGAAGAGGCTCTTGGGGTTCCTTCGGGTTCGCCATTCGCCGGTAACGGCTAAGCCCTAGGTCCAGGTAGTGACATCTATGCCTAGATGATGTTACAATGCAGGATCCAGAGCTCCACTTGATTATCCTCCTCCTCCACGTGGCTAGTACTATTTCGTCAAAGCAAGTTTGGTGAGTCCTCAACTCCGAGGATGATATCTTTTGGTTCATATGTTATGAAAAATACTCTCTTTCTTATATTATATGCTTTAACTATGAGGGTGAGCTTGAAAAGTTGTCTTGGCCCCTGCTCAATTCTAAGTTTAGAGGTGATGTTGGATAAGTTATGTAATTATACTTGAGCTTTGACTCTTTTGATGTTTTATGTTATGAAAGACTTCCCTTAGTCCCAATGCCCTTATGTCTAGTCTTTTGTTATTGCTTAATTGCTTCCTCTACCAAGGTTGTGTAATGATATGTTAAGAGTCTTGTTTGGAGTCCCTTCGGGTTCCCCATTCACCGTGTCACGTGTAGGCCCTAGGCTTGGGTCGTGACAATAAACCTAACCAGACGCAAGGGTCGAATCTATAGGGAATATGGGGTTTGACCAAATTGTCTCACCAACAATCATTTCAAGTACCAATCGGCTATATTCTCTAGAATGGGGGAGAGGGATTTGCAATTGGAATGAAATAACTACAAAAACTATACTACTAGTCCGAAGAGACAATCAATTTGAAAAGCAACTTGGGAATTATGTTCCCCATGATTCGCTAACTAAAATACCCTAAATAACATAAACCTAATTGAGACATTGCATGCAGGACGGTAACTTAGGTTCTTCCAGCCCTCTTGTAAAGGTGAATGTAAAATTTCACCATGGCGCTTGGTGGGCAACCATGGTGTTCCAACTAACCGTTAGCCACTATCCCAGTCAACTTCTTCTTGGTCGGGTTTAGTTGATTAGATGAGAACACATCAATCATATCTTATCATCCATTTCCTTTTCCTATTAATCACTACCTTGGTCGGGATCATGACAGTAGACGGGGTTTTGGTGTTGGCCACCACCAAACAACAAGTATTCCGAAGGACAATGGACAATATATGCAAATAACCAATCAAAGAAATGCAAATAATCTGGGTTATTAGAAGCTCGCTACTCATGGTTCCCACAACCCCAAGTTGTGGGGGTTTAGCTACTCATAGCTATGGCAAAAAATCACAAACAATGAATAGCATAAACATGGTTTAGAAATTATCCAAAGAAAATGAACAAAAACCACCTTGATGTTAAAATCACAAGCTTGATTAATGGTGTTATATTACAAGTGATTTCAAATTCCCAAATTGGATCTTCAAAGTAAAACCCTAAGTATCTACACTAAACCCTAGAAAAAGCTCTCTACAATATTCTCTGAATAGTCTCTACCATCTGCCTTTGAATAATAATCCTCATTTTAAACCTTAACTTAAAATATTTATACTATTTACAGAAAGGACCTAAAAATAAATAAGAAAAGTTAGTCAACAGCAGTTACAGTTCATAGGTATGACTCGTAGGGTGACCTACGAGCCGTAATCGGGCTTTTTGTAGTCAGTACTTGTCATTTTGGACTTAACTGCTACGATCCATACTACGAGTCGTGATCTGGTCTACAACTCGTACACTGGGCTCCTATCATTGAAATTCAATTTCTCAGATTTTGATTTTTGGAAGTTGCTAATCACTACGGTCATCCCCTACAGTTCGTAGCTTGGGTTACGACTTGTAGTGTGTCTTATAGGTCCTCAAATTTAATCAAAATCTGCTTTTCCCAAAGATTAAGACAACCTGTATTTTCTGCAAAAACAAACATAAAACATATAAAAACCGTAAAAAGTCGCATTAAAACTTGCACAATCCATTGTTTAAGGCATCAAATGTGCTGTATTTTGGCAGCACTTCAACACCCTCAACTTAGAACTGTTGTTTTTCCTCAAGCAATGACTCGATCTACATAGACAATAACTAATACATGGCAATCTTTCTAGTGGCATATACATCTCTCAATTTTAGCTCAGGTACCCAAACTAGTATTTTCAAAACTTGATTGTATGGTGACTAAGCAAACCAAGGCACATTGATGCATTTGATAATCCAACTATGACAAGCTAAGGAGTATCGATAATTCACAATCCCTGTACAAGTCATATGCTAACCATGCAGTGCAAATGTCCCCATAGAAAAGAAGTCCCTCCATTTCACTCAATGAGCAATCAAAGAAGATTTAGGGACTGTGCAAGCGTACTTACTCTCGCAAACAAGATTCATGCATAATAACCAATACCATAGGCTTGACCATATGCTCAAACTTTGAACTGTTGACTAGTTGGATCAGGATCACTTTAGGATTCATAGGCTTGTAACGTAGGATCATGGGGCTTTGGTAAGGTACTTTTGGGCACTTAGTGACTAAAAGCCATCCTTGAACCACGTTTTTCAACATTGTCACCTTAATAACTCAACGATTTTCCCTTCGTTCTCCCTTATTCTTTATTTATAAGATTTTCCGAATACTTTCTTTTATTCTTTCAGCATGTGCCTTATTTTTGAACTCATGTTGCTATTCTTCTCATTCTAAGGCAACTTTTCTTTTTTTTTTTTCTCTCTCCCGGCACATGATTTTCCATTCTTTCTTTCATTTCCAACTAATAACTTCATTTTTTCTACTATACCACAACATTAGCCAACCTTAACTTAGGCTTTTAGCCTGAGGTGAAGTACACAACATCCATTCCCTAAACCAGGTCCACTTTTGGTAGTCACCCCCAACTTAAGCTTTCTGCCTCAATTAAGGTTCACGTGTTCAAGGACAGATTAGGGCCAATATCAAAATATTTCACTAGACAAGGTTAGGCTAGTTAGGTTTCAAGAAAGAAATGGTACATGTAATGTTCAAACATTTGGAAACAAGGGGTAAACTCTTTCATTTGGTGAGTCATTTAGGCAAAAATGGACTAATTTAAAGAACAACGGCCTAAGATCCCTCCCTAATCAACAAAATCTCCAGTTCAACTCAGAATAGCAAGGCATGTTCTGAATCAGTACATAATGCACATAATGCATGAATATTACAAATTTAGCTCACACACATGACATTGCATACATAATCAACATAGACTCACAAGTCATGCTTCGAGCATCAACTTGTCTTCACTTCATTAGAACAAACATTGCCAAACCAATCATATGCAAGATTGTAATAGCAACCAACAATCACCAAAAGTTTTGTGGTACCCATTTTTCAACACATTCAACAAAATCATTCGAAACTAAATACATGCCAAAAGTATTGCTCGTCATATATCCATAAATTATCTACAACACCTAAATATGCCGGTTCAACATAAAAGTAAAATCATCCACAAGGAAAAAGAAACATGGCTAGAAAACCTTGAGATATCAAAAATAGGATAGTTATGCACTAAAGGCTATTCAGACTTCATCTTAGTCCATAACTTCCCACACCCCACCAAAGAGCGATACTTTGTCATCAAAGTAGATATATATATATATATATATATATATTAAAACCAAACAAAAACATATCATCCAAACAGTGAGAAAAGCCAAAGTATCCTAAAAAATAATAATAAAAATAGAGTATCCAGAAATAGTAACAAGAATAAAGTATCCAAAAGTAGTAAGCATGGGGGTCAAAAGTAGCAAACACATGGTGCTTAGGCACCGGCATCAGTCTGGTCCTAGGGCTCTCTCTTCTCCTGGGTGGTCTAGGCTGTAGTTGAACTCGAGGTACCAACTCCATGTAATCTCTACTGCTCCCGAGCCTGCCTCTGCTGCTCTATTTGTAAAGACTCTCTCATCACCAGATTAGTAATCTGCTCCTCTTGCTCTAGCTCTTCCTCAACAGTCCTCTGTCTCTTCTGGGCCACATCTGCATCATCACCTCCATAGGCCTCTTCCTGAAATCACGTGGGCGATCTTCGAATAGATTAATCAAGTCCTCACCCACAAGTGTGTCACGACCCAAGCCTAGGTCCTAGACGTGATCGGCGAATGAGGAGCCTAAAAGGACCCCAATCAAGCCTCATTACATATCATCACACATCCTTGGTCGCAGAAGCAAGATTAAACGACATAAGAAGCATAAACAGGGGAAATTGGGACTAAGGGAGAGAGAATCATATTTAAATATCTTGGATATCATAAATGAGTCAAGGCTCAAGCATAATACATATTTTGTCCAACAACACCTTTAACATATAACTTAGCAGAGGCCAAGACAAGTAACCAGGCTCACCCTCATCGTAAAATTATACCCAAAAAGGATAGATAGTTTTAAATACATAGCATAAGAACATAGATATTGCCCTCAAACATGAGGACTCACCAACTAGCTTGATTGGATATCACTAGCTACGGGGAGGATGATGATGACCAAATGGGTTCACATATAGTAACATCATGTAGGCATAGAGTATGCGTTAGTACGGTTGAATGTACTAAGTATGTGGGATGCAATACAACAAGAGATAGATATCATAGGCGAAATGCATAAACATAGACAATGGATATCATACGATCAATATGACATGTATGAATGATGCTTGAAGTAAAACATGTTAGTGAATCATATGCTTATATAGAATTAGAGCATGCATAGGAATAGACCATCATCATAGACCAAGTGAGCTATTTACAAACTCCAAGGCACACCATTCCTTGAATGGTGATTGAGTCTTGATACCCCCTCAACAAGGTAAGTGAGGCTTGACACCCCCTCGTCAAGGTGATTGAGGCTTGGTACCCCCTCAACAAGGTGATTGACACTGGCACCCTCTCAACAAGGTGACTGAGGCTTGGTTCCCTCTCAACAAGGTGATAGAGGCTTGGAACCCCCTCAACAAGGTGATTGACTTGCAACATTATAAATACTTTTCATGAATTAAACACATATATAACATACTTTCATCATCACAAGGTCATTACACACCTACATTTGCTCTAATCATTCTACATCATATGCATACCATTGATTCATCATCATACCATCATGGTTTCATCATCATATAATCATCATAACACAATTCAACTCATAAGACATGCATTGGACCTTCAATTCCTCAGGAAACCCTAGCCGAACATTTTATCAAGCACTTGACGGGTGTGTAGTTCTAGTGTAAAACAATGCAATTCAAGAGTGAAATGATACAAGAAAATCCATTGTAAAACAATCAATCAACACATTGCAATACCATCAAGCAATATTCATCAAAACCCTTCATCAAATCCAACATTAGATCCAAGATTTGTAGCTCAAAACATGCTAAAACAACCATACTTTCATGAACTTAAATCACTGTGCAGTAAATTTCTTAATATAAGAAACCCACATGTAAAGTAAACTTTAAATAATGAAATGAAGTAAAAAGGATGCTTAGGCATAATGGGTGGAAGGACCCAATGGTTTAACACCACACACCTTAGCTTAGAGATGATCTTGGTGAAGATTGGAGATGGAGACTTGAAGTTTGAAGAAGAACCTTGAAGGAGAACCTTAGCTTGGGATAAGAGTTTGGGACTTTAATTTGGGAGTGAAAATATGGATAAGAGTATTGGGGAATGTTTAGGGTGATATGAGGGTGAAATAAGGCTAAGTATAGGTAAAGACACGGTTGGGAACACTTAGGCCCAAGACCCCGAAGCGTTAGACTGAGATAAAAATCACTGGTAGCAAGATACATAGGTCTGTGATACGGACCTGTTGCAGAAGCCAAATTAACAGATGTTCGCGATAGCTGCGCGTTGCGGTGCTATTGCGGACAGTCTCTAGAAATTGAAATATTGGAAATTTGATATTGTGATTTGATTGCTCTAAAATCGGGGTTAGACCCTTTTCCCCCTAATTTTGACCTCCTGAATAAGAATATGAAGTTAGATTTTTGAAACAGCAGGATTTTGAGATATATGGAATTTAAAATTCTGGGCATTCCGAGGCACATTTTCAGGTACTTTTTGGGTTCGTTTCAAGGTGCCTCCAACGGGGCTGCTAATGATATCATTAAGTTGGCCTTGAGCTTGTAAAACTCCTACTGTACGACAGCCAAATCTGCAAGCTGAGCTCCCTGAAGCCTCTTCTGGACCCTGGCCTTGAAAGCGTCAACCCTAGCATCCACTGTAGCAACTATCAGGTAAAACTTAGATAGGTGAATGCCTTGGCCCTCTCTTCCGACACCTGCACTGTCTGACAAACCCAAGGCTTGATTTGGTCCATCAACTTGCCTAGCTGGGCCTCTGTCCTAGTCAACTTGCGTACCAAATCCTGAAATACAAAAGTAAGACATAATAGGTAAGTCTACAGAAGTAACCTGAGGAGCAGATAGCTCTGGTGCAAGTGTATCTGTGTAGGACATCGCCCCGCTGTCTACTGATGGAGGCTACATTGGTGCAACTGGAGTGGAGGTAGTAGGAACTATAATCGACACCTCAGTAGCTAGCTCGAGAGAAAATTTCTTAGGCATGGGAGGATGAACTGCACTCTGTAGGGCCACCAGATTCTCATCAGCCTTGATTAGGTTGGGATCAATTGTGTGAAGGGCCTTGATGTGTGGGTCTATGTGAAGAGAGACATGCACTCCAGCTTCAATGCATATTCTGTGTATTAAGATAAGGAACGACAATGAAGTATTCATCCAGAGCACAGACTCATGAATTTTCTTAGCCATGACAAGCGCCCAGTCAATCTCATAGCCACATAAGATACTGGCTAGTAACATGGCCCACTCCAGAGTGATGACATTATCCGTGAATGTAGGTTGAATGTGAGACTAAATAATGGCCCACCAGAATTTGGCTGGAAAGGAGAGGTGGGACTTCACTATAGGCTCGACTTGGTTGGTGACCTATGCAGGCTAGGCATCACCCTCTACTATCTGGCTTGCTACCCATCTGAGGAGCTCAGTCTGCAAATCTATATTCTTCCCAATCATAGAACTCCTTATCTTATCTATCTTGCTAGCATACTCAGCTGTGTGCTATGGCACCCTATAGTTAGGCCCAAGATGAACCCGACGAATGGTTTCCTTGGAGATATCTACCCTCTGACCTCAAACCAAGACCCTGCGCAACCTGAGCTGATCCATCGCCTTTTTCCCCTTGGGATAATATCAGAGGATAGTAGCGGCATATGCGGCATAGAAGTCTCTAACCATAAGTGGAGCATACTTGCCCAGTCTCTTTGATAACCACCAGAGCTCATGTCGATCAATCTCCACCTCTAAAACAAAAACTTGACTCAACCCTGAGTCATTTAATCAGAACTCCTCATGAAACTGTCCGACAAGTTTTCCCTGTCCCTGTGGCTCTAATCCCTTGTTGTAGATTTCCTGTATATCCTCAATCCCTCATAAATGATGACTAGGATCAATAGCTGAGATATATGGGGCAACCAAGGACTGGGCCTCTTGCTGGGTCTGTGGTTCCTCCTGAGAATCTAACTCCATATGCACGGGAGTCATCTGTGGTGAGCCACTCCCGGACGCATCTCCATCTCCCTCCTCTTTAGATTGGGAGGTGCTCTCAACTACCATGGGAATATGTGCATCCCTAGCCCTTGTCAGGGGCACCTGTACATTAGAGTCAATTCGAACCCTGTGGATCTCCTTCGATCCCTCAGTCTACTCAGTATCGGAGGCCTCATTGATGATGTTCACGCTCCAATAAGAAAGCGGTTGCTATCAGTAATTAAACTAACCGAAGGTAAGGGTCGAATCCATAGGGAATACATGGCATGACTACAATACTTCATTACCAATCATTTCAAGTATCTATAACTAAGATCTCTAAAAAGGTGGGGCTTTGTGAATCAAGAACAAAACTAAATAGACACTATACTACGATGCGAGAAAACACTCAATTTTAGGGACAACTTGGGAATTGTATTCCCCATGGTTCGTTGACTCGAATAACCTAGATAACATAACTACAATTAGAGATTCACATGCAGGACGGTAACTTAGGTTCTTCAAGCCCTCTTATGAAGGTGAAGGTCGAATTTCACCATGGCGCTTGGTCGGCAATCATGGTGTGCCAACTAATCATTATCTATTGTCCTAGTCAACCTCCCCTTGGTTAGGTTTAGTTGATTAGACGAGAACACATCAATCGAATCCTGTCACCTATTTCTATTTTCCTATTAGTCACTACCTTGGTCAGGATCGTGATATTAGGCGGGCTTTGGTGTTGGCCAGCACCAAATAACAATTATAATGAAGATAAATAGACAATACATGCAAAACCCCAATCATAGAAATGGACAAACATAGGCCATCTCAACTCAACTACCCATGGTTCCCACAACCCCAAGTTGTGGGTGCTTAGCTACTAATGGCTAAGGAAAAACCAACAAAAATGTAAATGCAAGGCATAGTTAAGAATTTTACCCGAAGCAATGAAGATTGAAGACATCACAAATCGCAAACCACAAGCTTGATAGATTGACAATGAGTACAAAACAAGATTTGCAACACCCAAAAGTGGGTTTTCCAAGAGAAAAATGAAGAACTTTGCTAAACCTCTAAAATATTATTGTGAGAATATTCAAAGGCACAATCAATGACTCCAAATTGAAATCTGTAGAATCTCCTAAATAAAACCTAATTTAAAATATTTATAGGAGTTACAAGTTTAACCCTAAAAATTACACAAAAAAGATAGCTGGCAGCTGGTATGCCTCATAGGTACGATTCGTAGGGTGACCTACGAGTTGTAATCGGGGTCTCATATCAGGTTTTTGGCATCTTAGACTCAGTCGTACGACCCACTGGTGCAAGTCATTGCCTGCACTACGAATCGTGTGCTCCTCTCGTAGTCTAGGCCTTTTGTTTTTGATCCAAAGTTTGGGCTCTTTGTTTCCTGCTACGAGTACGCCTATACGAGTTGTAGTGAGAATTATGACTCATAGGATGGCCTCGTAGGGTAGACCTCCACTTAGCAGATTTCTAATTTTTGGTCTCTATTTCTTGCTACGATAACACTCTACAACTCTTAGCTTGGGCTATGACTCGTAGGTGAACTCGTATGTCCTATGCTGCAGCAAAATCTACAATGTTCTTCCAAAATAATGCCAACCTAACTTTTCTGCAAGAACAACACAAAAACACATAAAAATTATAAAAAGTTACATTGACAACTCACACAATCCCTTGTTTTAGGCATTAAATATGTTGTATTTTGTCTTTTGGAGGCATTGTACATGAAATTCATACCACAAACCACTAATGAGCACCAGAGTGTCAACAACACACAAACAGAAAGACAGAAAGAACAAAAATAAAAAGGAAAGACAACAGCAAACGTTAACATTGTACCAGCTGTATGTTACAGGTACGTGGTGTAGGTACAACTCATAGGGTGACCTACGAGTCGTACTGTGTCCTCGTAGTACAAAGGTTCCTGAGAAAAAGTCAACTCAAAACTAGTACAAGGCATAGGTACCACTCATAGTAGAGAGTACGAGTCGTAGGCTGGCTCGTAGCAATTTCTAATAACATTTTTAAGCACAAGGCCTGTTCACGAGACCCCACTACGGTTCGTAGTGGACACTATGACCTGTAGCTGGGTCTTCTATGGCAAGTGTTAAGGGATCATCGGTAATTGTTATTCCTTACGAGTGGCCAGTATGACTCGTAGATCCTTCTACAAGTCGTAGATAGCCCTTGTAGCAGGGAATATCAGACACCTGTGGTGTTTCTAACATAACCACAAAAACCACAATCAACACCGATAAAATTCCAAATAACATTTAAAGAAATTTTTTTCAATCTATAGAACAGGCACAACAATATCCCACAACCCCTAATCATGATAATTCAATCTAAAACCCAATCAAGCAACCATCAATTTCCCAACACCTTTGAGAATTTCCAAAAATCATCAATGCATGAACTTACAACAACAAACTAACACACAAACATAGAAGTTCAAAGGGATTAGATGCAAAATCACGCAAAGAATTTCTCAAACGACCATTTTCAACCCAAAAGCCATACCCACGATAAAATTTCAATCCCACCACAAATCTACTAGTTAATCAAGGATCACATATTCATTTCATGCATGTGATCAACACAAAATGGAAATATATAATTATCACAACCAACCAACAAGAGTGGTCTCACAATTAGGACAAACCTTAGGGAATTCTAACCTACACGACCCTAATTTTCATTTCTATGCATCAATTTTCTCAAGGGTACTCTTAATACTAGTTTCAAATACACAATCATACGAGAATGCCAAAAGATACTAAAGAATGTGTACAAAATTTAACCAAGAAACATACCTTTTGAGAAGATGATGAACCAAAATGCAAGGAGAAGAAAAAGAGGCGGAAACTCTAGGTTTGGATGCTTTACCGGAAAGTTCGCCAGCAAATGACGTTGGTATGCTGGAAAGAGGGGTCGGAACATTGGGAGAATGTTTTGGGAACTAATTTGGGGATTATGTTTGTGTTTTGGAGTCCAAATGAATTTTGACTCCTTTTATAACAAAATCGCTCCGCCTTTTAAAATCAGTGAGTCGGATCTACGAGACCTTGACTATGAGTCGTACGGCTTCCTATGACTCATAGGTCCTGTCTCGTAGTATACCCTAACACTTCAAAAAATTCAGTAATTATTTCTGGGCACTACGAACCACACTTATGACTCATAGCATGGACTACGAATCGTAATGTTGGCTGGTAATGTATGTGCCAATTTCAATCAAACACTGTTAGCCTCTATGAGGCATGACTATGAGTCATAGTGTAAGCTACAGCTTGTAGGCCTGGTTGTAGAGGTTGCTTCCAATGACATTTTCTTGCAACTTTTAGCCCTTTCTTAACACCTATAAACCAACATCTCAAAATACACCAATCTTCAAACAACACAACTAGTTCAATGTCTTCAAAATCAACACAAAAATCAATCCGCTACCTTGAAAATTAAACAATCAAAATAGACTCAAAACAATCCAAAAATATGAAAAGTGCTTGGATTGCCTCCCAAGAAATGCCTTATTCAACGACGTGGCTAGACTTAGTCATTCATGAGTCATCATAAATGCTCAATAGCCCATACCTCGCTTTTGAGCTCATCTGAGTGCTTCATTGATTGGCGGATATAAAAAACACCTCTGCATTGTTGACCCTGAACTTGAGTTGACCAGAATCCATGTCTACCAAGGATATCCCGGTGGCTAAGAATGGTCTCCCCAAAATAATAGGGACCTAAAAATCAATCTTAGAATTCAAAATCTGTCGGAAAGATAAACTTATCAAATTTTACCAACACATCAAAGAGAATTCCCTCCGGCATCTTGATAGTTCTATCCGCTATGAGTAACCGCATCCTTGTGGGAGTAGGAGAACCAAGACCAAGCTTTTTGAAAATGGAAAGAGGCATCAAATTTGTACTTGCCCCAAGTCACATAATTCCTTTGGGAACTCTACATCACTGATGGTACAAGGAATGGTGAATGCACTGGGATCTTTCCTCTTTTGGACTAGGCATTTGGTCATGATGACACTACATTGTTCGAGTTCTTGCGAAAGCCCTTCACTTATCGTGCACTTTTTTGTCACCAAATCCTTCATGTACTTAGCATACTCAGGCATCTTCTCCAATGCTTCTAGAAGGGGATGTTAATAGACAATGGCTTTAACATCGAAAGGAAATGTTTAAATTTACCATCCTCCTCCTTTTTCTTGAGTCTTTGAGGAAAAGAAAGAGGAGGTTTTGGGATCATCTTGGACTTTTCTTGCTCTTTCACCTCTTCACTTTGCATCCCATTGCTTCCCAAACCTTCTTCCTTGATCTCAGCCTTGTCATCAATAAGATTCTCACAAACTTCATCATCAACCACCGACATTGGGGGATCTATGGTTCTTTTCCCACTTTTCATCATGATGACCATGCAATGCCCATCATTCTTTGGATTTTGAACCATGTTACTTGGCAAAGTGGCCTTTTGGCATTTGTTCAATTGAGAAGAAACTTGACTGAATTGTTACTTTAATTGTTTGATGGCCACCGATGTGAGTGTATCTTTTAATTGATACTAGCGATATTCGATTTCATCACTTTAAAGTCTCATCTTGATGGTTGGCCCTCTCCAACAACTTGTCAAACATGCTAGACACGACATCACAATTATGGGGAGGCACATAGGGACCATTCCTATATCCATGTCTTCGCCCCAACTCGGCCACTGGTACTCTTTCTCTTTCATAATAACCACCACAATTATCTCTATACACACCGTCTCCATTATAGTTTCGACCTTGATTTTCGGTACCTTGCTGCCAATAGTCCGAGTTGGACCCTTGGGCATTGTTTTGGAAACCCGTTGCTTGATTACTCACAAAGCAAGTATATACATCAAAGAAGGATTCTTCATACATGGGAGCCTTTGGAGGTTGGGGAGTCATCGCATGCAACTTGCTTGCTTTTGTTTCAACACCAAATCTATACTTGTGCGAAGTTGAGCAAGTTGTTGCATAATCTTCTCATTTACCTTGGCTTGCTCATTGTCATTGTTTACCGCACTAGAAGTTTTAGTTGACCTCTCTCTCTTTAGCCCTATGCTCTATTTGTTTTGACCACTTGCTACATTCTTTCAGCATTTCGTGCAAAAGGCTGATCAAGAAACATGCCTCCCATAATTCTGTCAGCGCAAGCTTAAATTCTTGTTAAGAGCCCGATAAAAGATCTCCACTAAAGCATCATAAAAAATTTTGTGATCTGGAACCATCCTCAAGAACTTGGTGAACCTCTACCATGTTGTACTAATCGAATCACTCGGTAATTGCTCGAAGTTGTTGATTTGATCTTTGATTTTAAGCTTTTTGGACCTCGGAAAATACCTCTCTAAAAAGGCTCTTTGTAACTCGGCCCAACTAGTGATCGAACTTTGTGGGAGTTTTGACAACCATATTGCCGGATTTCCAAGTAGAGATAGAGGGAACACTCTTAAACCAACCACATCCATTGAAAGATTGTGTACCCATCACACTCTTGCAAAGAAGTGCAACATTATGGAGATGACTATGTGGATCCTCCGAATATAGCCTTGTAAGCAAACCACAATTTTGAAGCATTCGTAGGAGACAACTAGACATGGTGAACTTAGTCTCGGCCGGTAGTGGTGGCAACACTATCGCTCCTATGACATTCATGGTGTAACGACCCAAGCCTAGGGCCTAGATGTGACCGGCCAATGGGGAACACCAAACAAGCCTCATAGCATATTATTACACATCCTTAGTCGCGGAAGCAATGTAGATAGAGAGAGACTTATATTTATATAGCTTGGATATCATAAGTGAGTCAAAGCTCAAGCATAATACATAACATGTCCAAGAACACCTCTACTACCTAGATAAGAGCGGGGGCAAAGACAAGCAACCAGGCTCACCCTCATAGTTAATACATATATAAAAGAAAGATAGTGCTAGAACATAGTATAAGAGAATAGTCATTGTCCTTGGAATGGAGGACTCACCAAAGGCTAACCTGAACAATTCGTCTAGCCACAAGAAGAATCAATAGGAGCTCCCGTTCCTACATGGTAACATCATGTAGGCATAGAGTGTGCGTTAGTACGTTTGAATGTACTAAGTATGTAGGATGCAATGCAATAAGAGATATGCATCATAATCAAAATTCATAACAATAGTCAATAGGCATAACATAACAATACGGCATGTATGATCAATGCATAATTAAAACATGCTTAAGTAACTCATGATCATATAAAATATCATATGTGTAGAAGAGACCAAGCTAGCTATTCAAGGCATAAACACCTTGATGGTTGTGTGGTATAAACCCCTTACATGGTTGATGATAATCACACCTTATCAACACAGTGATGAAGTATAAACCCCTAGCATGGTTGATGGGCATAAACCTCCAACATGTTCACCCGGGCTCTTGGCCCCTCAGATTGGGAATAGTCTAATGCAAAACTTTATAAAGGGTTTATCATATGCTCTAGTGCAACACTTCATATAGGAATAATTGTATACGTAAGCTCATTTCATTATCATAAAATCATTTATATCATATCTTATGCTTTGGACCTTCATTTCCACAAGAAACCCGAGATGGATATTTTATCAAACACTTGGGAGGTGTGAAATGGGGGTAAAAGACTATGCAATTTAGAGATGAGATCATGCAAGAAAATCTATAGTAAAACCATCAATGAACACCTTGCAACACCCCCAAGACATGCACATCAAAACCCCTCATCAAATCCAATATTAGATCTAAGATTTAGAGCTCAAAACATGCAAAAACAACCATACTTTCATGAATTAAAATTACTGTGCAATAAGTTTCTCTATATACAAGACCTACATGTAATATCAACTTTAAATCATGCAATATTAGTGAAAAGGAGGCTTAGGTACCATGGGTGAAAGGACCCAATGGTGCAACACCACATACCTTAGCTTTGGATAACCCTTGAAAGAGATTGAAGATGGAGATTTGAAGCTTGAATGAAATCCTTGAAGAAATCCTTAAGATTGATCTTGAGTTTGGGACTTGAATTTAGGGTGAAATATGAGTCTAAGTGTTTGAGAGGATATTGAGGAATGTTAAGGATGATATGAGAGTGAAAAGTATAGGTACAAACACATATGGGAAACCTTGGGCCCATGACTTGAAAGTCTTTCACCGAAATTAAAAAAAAATAGGACCAAAATAACACTGGTCAGCATCCCAGAGGCGACACAGATTATTCACTGGAAATCTGCATTTCTACACAAACAATTATACAAAAATGGGCATTAATTCTTCATTCGAACTCCAAATGAGGTAAAACCAAGTGTGTTGGAAAGCTAATTCAAAGAGTTCTAATTTGATATGTCGTGGGCCACCAATTAGTTGTGTGCTAAGAGATATGCCCCTTCAAAGTTGACCCTCCTAAATTGCATTTTTTGCGATTTTTGGATTTTGATACAGTTGCTCTAAAATAAGGGTTAGACCCATTTCCCACTCAATTTGACCCCCTGAACAAGAATATGAAGTAGGTTTTTTGAAATAATGAACAGATTTTTAGATAGATGGAAATTACGATTCTGAGAACTTCCAAGGCACATTTTCGAGCACTTCTTGGGGTCGTTTCAATATCTCCCCCTTGGGAATATTTGTCCTCGAATGTCAAAGAAACGTACAAGAGAAGAATAATCATAAGGAGATCAGCCCCAGCAAGAGTGCAACAATACACTTTAAAACACCATTTTCAAAATCCCAACATAGGTGTAAAATTATCATAAACTTGCCAACTCAAACATGAATGCATATGAATGACATAGGGGCCGAAACATGAGACTTGTAATCATAAAAGGACTTGGCATGTCATCATAAGCTTGAATAGAGTGAAAGAGATATGGATATCGCTTCTCCATGTTCGTACCAGCTCTCCGAGAAACACATACAAATAGACAACTCTTCCAAAGGGCCTTGATGAACACTATATCATTATCAATCAATCAATTTCTCAACTCACCCATCCAACACCTCCATAGGAACCTCCTTCTAAGCCAACTTATCCTCCACCTCACCCACAACTTCAAAGAGTTCTATAGCACTAGGGTCACCAACACATTCCCTCAACCTAGAAGCATAACACACGGGATAAACCATAACCCTATCATAGGCAAATCCCAAAATTACGCAACCTTACCAACCTCCCTCTATGCTCTATATGGACTCATAATCCTCAACTCAATTGTCAATCTTAAACGCACCTAACCCACTTGGTACCATAACCACTATCTCCCCCTTGGGAGACAACCTCCACTCTATCATTTTCTCACCCAAAGCTTCCAACTCTAATAAGACCGAAATCAAGGCCTTGCCTAATCTAGTCCTCTTAACCAAAGAAGGTTTGGAATCATCGAGAACACTATACTACCATTCTTAACTTTATTCAACCTAACTCCCTATCTAGCCGATTGATGGACTCTACTAGGCATCTTCTTACCACCATTATCCGCACATACTAGGCTACCTAGAGCACCAACAACAACAATAGTCTTACCGGAAAAACCAATGTACACTCATACCATAATCCCTAAGGAGCTCTAACAACCTTCTTGTTATCCACAACTCATACCTATCATATTTAGCAACCAATTCCCAAATAGTTCACAAGCTCCAAACAAATCAATACCTCATCACTAGAGACCACCACAAACATATCAAGCTATGGTTTTAAGATCCTATTCATGAAACCCATATAGACAACCGATGCATAATCCAACCAAACAACTCCAATAGTACTCGAAATGCTCACTCCTAGTCCGAATAGGACACGTAGGGATATCACCTACCCTCACCCTCACTTGGGGACAAAACTCGAACCAAAGATAAATCTTAGAAAAGTGAATAACCCATCGTAGTTGACTAAATAGATCGATCATCCTTATCCATCATATTACAACCTTAGGGGTTCTACACTCATTAGCAACATGCTATGCAAGTAGCCCAAACTACCCCAAGGACCTCAACACAACAAGCTAAGTTGTCATCACACAAGAAAACTTAAAATATGCATGTACATACTTTCAAAGAGGCAATATTCATTTTCCAAATCATTTCAATGCACAATTGGGCTTAAAAGCCAAACACCATTCATAATAATTCATGCTTAGGCTCAAATGCCAAAATCATAATTTCATAGTCATAACACTCATTCATTGGAATAGCTCATTCATATACAAAATGGTGCAAGTACCCAAAATGCTTAATGAGATAAAATCAAAGACATATATGTGATCACAATATTTTCATAACCAACCTTTTTATAAAAATCATACCATAAAACGTAATTATGCTTTCCCATAACATAATTTATCAAAATAATCCATATACATGAATGCATAAGCTATGAACAATGAGGAAATGACATGGGTAAATAAGACTCCACCTAGATATATTGTTGTTGAATATCAAATGTCTTTAGTCACATCTCACACAGACAGAAATTAGCATATATGAATAACTGAGTTACCAAAACCGCTACTAGCCCTCTCAAATATCTAATATCATTTGATATCAACTAAATCTCATTCTTTTTTAGTTAGATTTTCTCCCATGCATGTTGAAGCTCCCCCTGACACCCCATTACCACCCCGAAGAAATTTAAATATTACTCTCCGTCCCAATTTATAGGACTCATTTTCGTTGTTAATCCGTCCCCAAAAGAATAATATATTTCTATATTTAGTAGCAATTTAACGTAAAAATGTACATTATACCCTTAATGAAATGATATGTAACCATATAAACGTCTATGAATTATTTTAGGCCAAGTTTCAAAAGTGTTTCGTTCAACAATAATAACACCATTCCAATGTCTGATGCCACAAGAGGAATATGGGAAAGGTAGAATGTACACATACATTACTCTTAACTTTTGTGGGGTAGAAAAGTTGTTCCCTATGGACATTCAGCTCGAAAGAAAGGAGAAGAATTTGAAGCATGGTACAACGAAAACATGACAGGAAAACAGGATACAATACAAAATGAAACAATAGGAATATAGAGTATATTGTTAAGTTAATCTCCTTTTCTTTTTTTCAATTAGCCTTTTTCGAGATGGCTGAAGCATATTTTGAGTTTTGTTTATGTTATTTATTCAAAAATGATACTAATATTCACGAAAGACTCTTTGAAGCGTGTAAATTGACATATTTATGTTAAAAGATATTGGTGTGCCATCAATGCTCAAATCCTAGGTCCGCGGTCCGCCTCTGCTTAGAAGAACCCAAATAAGATGTGACTGAATTAGGTGATTAAATCGAAACTAAACATGATGCATAGTTTTAATCTAAAGCTCATTTGGCATTTCATATCAGGATTCAAATTGCAGGAACTTACGCATTCATGAAATTCAGAATCTATAGCATATTTGATTTCCGAATCGACGATTTGAAGCAGAATATGATCAAATGACCTGTGTTTTCCCTTCTTCTTGACTGCGCTGGTCGAGTAGTGAAGCAGCGGAATCGAGAAGCTTCTAGAAGCGCCGCCGCAATCGCCATTTCCGACGGCGGGAGCGGTGGCAGTAGCGACGGAGCGAAGTGCAAGAGGAATTGTGGACTTAAAAGCTCTGCGAATTGAGGAGTATAGCGCCATATGAATCCTAAGCACAGTGTTTCCCCATTAACGGCGCATCTGTTTTAAGATTTGTTTAAGAAATAAAAATAAATTGAGAATTACAATAGGAGTATAAGATAAAATAAAATCACTAATTATTGTAAATAACTTTGTAGCATAATATAGACGGCTGAGTGGTTAAGTGGTGTTAAATAGGCTTATTTTTGTTGCTTTTTATTTTTATGTGCTTTTTAAAATTTTAGGGACGTTTGGCTATTTGGCTGTTGAATCAAATGACCACAGTCCTAGCAGCAAAAAGAAACGATCTTAAATGATTGGATCCTTGAGAAAAGCATTGAAATTAAAAAACAAAATTTGAATAATCTTTTTCTAAAGAGTAGCTTTCTCTTAGACCAACAATCTTCTATTTCTAGTAATGAACAACTTTGCACTAAGGGCTCCAATTTGAACCCCAATATATGCATATTAAAACCACAAAATGATACCTGACCAATTAACCTTTACTTACTCATTGCATATGTTGCAATACATTAGTCAGTAACAGAAGAAGACAGAGAGGTACTAAAAATAACACTGCCACGTGAAATTTATGCATGCTATGCGTCTTTGTCCATGTCATGCGTATGGTCAATTCAAGAAGTTTTCAGGTACATGTTCATTGGTAACTATTAACAGTGACATATCTAAAACAACTCATTTGGTGTATAAATAAAAAATACTTCTTTTCGCTGTAAGAAATTTAGAGAGAACAAAATGAAAATGCAAAGTATTGGATAATTGATACTTCAACGCTACCGTGTGTTTATTTTTCCCCTTTTCACGTCTGATCCACGAATCTAAGTTTTTAATTCATCCACCAAACGAAAGGAAGAGGATATATAAAATCCCATAAAAGCATAGCATTTAACTACCTCAACAATAAAGAACACAACAGAAACTGATAGTTTTGGGGTGAGATTATCCCAGCAAATCATATGTTTGAATACTATTGTAGAATCTGAAAGATTCTTTGAATGGTTTCCAGCATAGAGTCGATAGAGGGGCAGGGGATGCAAAGAAACCTACATCTATGAGATTAATGGTTTGACAATTCAGCGATCTCCCAAAGTTCAAAGAAAAATGAAGTGCAGAAGGAGCTCAAATCTATGAGACAAATGGATTAAGATTTGCCCAACTTCAACAGTTAACTCGTACTGTAACCTTAGAGCTCACCATCCCACAGCTCTTCAAGTGTTCTGTACTGGCCATGCGTCTCGTGAATAAACGAAGTGCCTCTCAGCAGCCTTGCCTGCAATGTCAATAAACCATGAACTGCATTAACAAAGTTGGTAATCATAATATCTGATAAAGAGTATAAGTGAGGGGTGTTGTCTAATTAGCACATGGCAGTATATAGTCATGCATATAAGACGTCATTTGACAGTATGAATCTGTCACTAGTAAGAGGTATCAAAGCATTTATTTGTAAATTGCATGAACGTCACTAAGAGGTAT
The DNA here is from genome assembly GCA_026153255.1 of Solanum medicagineum. Taxonomy (NCBI): domain Eukaryota; kingdom Viridiplantae; phylum Streptophyta; class Magnoliopsida; order Solanales; family Solanaceae; genus Solanum; species Solanum medicagineum. Next base: position 4,956,584 of record JAPFFP010000113.1, on the reverse strand, counting down.
CAAAGAACTCAAGTCTACAGCCATTCCTTATAAGATGCAAGCCTCTTTCGTGTTTCTTTCTCTATTTTTCGTTCATCATTTTTCATTTTTACTCTTGGAACAAGGATTGCTACCTACTGAGAAGATATACGGCCAATTTCTAGGTCCATTTGCACTTTTCAAATTTGAAATTAATCTGATAAAAGAAGAACAAATATACAATTGAAATCTCAGTAATACAACAACAACAACAACATACCCCATACCCCAGTGCCTCAAAAGGCTCCCGCTTATTGCGGGGTGAGGGGGGGTTGGATGTACGCAGCCTAACCCCTATGTTTAAAAACATAAAGCGGCTGTTTCCAAATGACCCATGAGGAGCGTCGAAAGTTGCATTGACTAACTGCTACTTCACAAATGAAAAAGCGCAGATAGTTTAAAGAGCTATTTTGCTTTATTACATCATACTCCAAGGCCAAAAAATAGTCAATCTTTGGCTCCATCCGAGATTGATGGAAAGAGTTGAAATCTCAGTAATATCAAAAGAAATTGCCTTATGTAAAGATTTACCTGTGGAATTTCAGAGAACTTGGCAAGCAAGTCATCAGGTATAGACCAGTTCAGTACATCAAGATTCTCTTTAATCCGTGCTTCATTTGTGCTCTTTGGAAGTACACTCTGACCCATCTGAATGCCCCAACGAAGACAAACCTGTGCAGGAGTCTTGCCCAATTTCTCAGCAACTGAGACTACAACTGGCTGCTTTAGCACATCACTTTTAAGCCATGTTGTACCTGGAGAACCAAGTGGTGAATATGCCTGAAAAAACAAAAAAAGGTGTCAAGAAAAGGAGTAAAAACAAAAACAACTCATTGTCTATCTACGCATGAAGACAGATGATCAGTCAATAGATACCAACAACAAAAATCATGGTACAAATAAATTCATCCCTGTGAACAATTGTTCATGGTAATGAAATCAAAAGTTGAAATTGGGAAAAAATCAAATGGAAACTTGACCACAATGTACACAAGGAGTACAAGTGCTTCAGAAATGAACTCACAGAGAGGTGCACATTCTTGGATTTACAGAACTCGCGCAATTTGGTTTGTTGCCATGAAGGATGGCATTCCACCTGGTTGACAGCAGGAGGAATACGCGCTACTTCCAAAAGATCGGCCAGTTTCTTAGTAGAGAAATTGCTAACGCCAATAACCCTAGCCTTTCCAGAATCATAAACTTTTTCCATTGCTTTCCATACTCTAGGTATGTTGAATGGCATGAGATTTTCAGGTTTAAAGTCAACCGATCCAGGCTTCATACTGACAGGCCAGTGGATCTACAGAAACCACACAACCAGAAAGATAAGAAGGGAGGAAAAAGGAACATAAGTCTCAATTTACGTACTAGGATACCATTTAATACCCAAAAAAAAAGAAGGAAACAAGAAATAACTTATATTTGTAAAATTAATGAACCCTCTTTTGATGTTTAAATTCTTTTCCAAGACATGAAGAAGTTCAACGAAACTATTTATAGTTCTCACGAGCATCGTCGCAGTTCTCAAAATTTAGTTCAGGTGCATCTACTTTAAGGGAAGAATGGGAATATATTGCAGCAAACACCTCTAAGAACAATATAATATTGATTTAGTAATATGGATTTGAACTAGTTGGCAATGTTAGAAATACTAGCAGAAAGAAAGCTTCCATTAAGAAGTACTTACGAGGTACAGATCAACGTATTCCAGCTGCAAGTCTTTTAGAGTTTTGTCTAGTGCGACTGATACATCTTCAGGTGCATGATTAGTGTTCCTAAAAAAGTTATTACCTAGAATGTATGAGTATCCTGAAACATTATGGAGACCACAATGATGGAAGAAACAGAATCCCACCACCCGCATCATTTTATTGCTAATGGCCAGCTTTTAAGTAGTTATTGAATTATCAGTCTATCAGGAAACCTAAATAATAAAAGAGGGAACTCAATAATGCTAAACAAAAGACCAATAGTTAAATATTGATAAGAATAACTACACAAAGCTGAACAAGTTAACTTCATAATTGAAAAAAATTGACTCAGCATATACAGATTTTAGAGCAAACAAGGAGGTAAGTTGTTAGAGAAATGTCTGAATACATACCAGAGTTTGGATGTAATGAATAGATCTTGCCTCTTGACAACACCATCTTTAAACAGCCTATTCAAAACTTCACCAATCTTTGACGAAGAAAAAAACGAGATAAGGAAATATAGGTTAATGTAGAAAGCAGGACATGTTTTACATTATAACAAAATGAAACTTGGTCTGAACAAATTCAATAAATCAGATATAAAATGTTAATGACAGATTGATCTGGAAACGAATGATGATCATTTAGCATCTTTCCCTAGGCAAAAGATGAATCCCAAAACATCAAAGATTTACAGTAGATTTTCCCACAAGATCTAAATATTATAGGCAGAACGTCCATCAGGTTATGACATTGATAGGGCACCTAAAATACCACCTTAATGACTGCTTTGCATATGTACAGATTTTTCAGATCCTAACATAAAGCGATAATTTCCCAATGTTGCAGCAAATTTTGAAGAACAGTAAAGAAGATATGTAAAAGCCGCATTTACACGTGGAATTGAGATTTATAAGTGATAACTTAATTACCCCCTCTATCATGTCATTTCAGTGCAAGACATCCACTGGTTGCAAAACAGCCAAGTTATGGTTTTTTACTTTTTTGGGGGGAAGTAAGTAATAAATGAGTGCCCCTCTCCAATGATTTAATATCCTCTCAGAATATGGTCATACAGTTTGACATGATCTTCGACCCTCCAACAGATTATCTAGACATGTTTGTCCTAAATGAATATGGCCCACATATAAAGAGGCGTGTTATAGAAATAAAATAAATAATAGAAGTGTCATTTCTATAACAATTCCAGCTTTTAGATGATAGACCACTTCAATACTATGAAAAGCTCAGAATGATTTAAGCCAAATTACCTCCTTTTCATTTTTATAAATTTGAGCACAATCAATATGCCGGTAGCCCATCTGTAGCAAAGGAAGAAGAGAATGATTAGGTTGTGCCAGAATGCCAACATCACTATGATGCAAATGACATTTCAAAGTGGTTGAACTCTTAGGACTATCCCAAAGTTCTTTAGTAGCAACATAACTTCTTATCATCTATTTTGCCCATTACAAGTAAGAACTACAATACAGAAAATAGTTCTCAAAGAAGAGCAATGCACCCACTAATATATATGTTTCCATAAACTCAAATAAAAGTTTTTACACCCAAGCACAACTTCATCTCTCAGCATATATGGGGACGCATATTTCCTTCACTTTTTTCCACATTTGAACAGGATACCAGTGATATATTCTACAAATACTTTAGGCAAGTATATATTGAAGGCAAAAAGCATTCAGAATATGAATCTCTACTTCTGAATCTAACCACCTCCAAAGTTAAGAGCTCCTACTCATTGTTTTCAAATTCTATGTGTGAACAAAAACCACATCCAGAAAGAATACAGCTGTTTACTAGAGACAAATTCTCCGCCCTCGATACTAACTATTTAATCTTTCCATACCAAGAGACTTGGGAATACAGCACCATCTCCAATTCAAACATAGTAATCCCTCTGTAACATTTTATATGGCATACTTTTCTTTGCAGTCTATCCCAAAAAAGAATTGACACCTTTCAAATTTAGAAACAAATTCATTTTACCCTTGTATACCACAATTCTCAGAAGTCTATTTTCTTTCTTAAACTATGTCCACATAATTCTTCTGTGCCGTGAGGCATAATCCTCTCCATTGTCAGCTAGTATAGTAACAAATTAAGGACAAGTATCAGCGAACATAGCAAAAAACATAAATCCATCTTTACTCATATGAGTTGTTTAGTTTTGTTTTCCTAAACATAATTGAAACAATAAACTAAACAAAATTAACAAGTGATTAGCAGTTTAGCTCCAACTCTATCCACCGCAATTTTTAAATAGATCGTTTATGCGTTTTCTATATGATGTAAGTCTCTACCAAAGTGTTTGATACATTTAAAAGTAAAAAAACAATCAAAAAGTGCAAAATCAAACACATCAAAATTACGAATGCTAAATCTTAAATCATAAACTACAACCTCAGTATTATACTACTTATTACACACAGTCAAAAAAAAAAATTTAACAAAACGTCGCAAATTTTTCTCAAGCCCTATCAAATATTCGGAGACGTAACTAAAACAAGCATTCACAAAATTTAAATCTACAAAACACAAATCACAGAAGCTCGAATCACATTAGATCGAGTCTCGTTGAAGGAAAAAAAAAACAGAGTATCAACGATTAATTCGTAAGTAATTAAATCTACATTGATATAACCTAAAACAAAAAGAAAAATTACGCACAGATACAGAGAATGAGAAGAAAACCTTGATAGCAGCCTCAACGGCTTTGCCGACGACGCCAGGATCGGACTGCCACGTTCCTAAACCGACCGCCGGAATGCAGTGACCGGTGTTCAAGTCGAAGTACGACATCGTCGCCATTGATACAGAAAGAGGTGGGAAATTGAAAAAAAATGAGAGTGATTTGTATACAGCCAAAAGTAAACAAAGAGAAATGCGAATTGCATTTTGCTCTCCGCCTCTCCTCCATATGAAAGCATGAAAATCATGCCTCAGTCACTGCTGTTCCCTTCTGATTCTGACACGTGGATTGTCATCTAACCATATGATTAGTAGAAATTTGTCGTGATTCTAGACTGTTAAATAATTTGCCATTAGACGGCAGAATTTTTCCAAATAAATTAATTAGATTCGAAAAAGGGATAATAATTAAGGGCCTGCAAAAATTGATTTAATGGATTTAGTGAATGGAAAAAGATATTATATTTTTATTAAATAAAATTATTTAATTTAATACGATATTTTTTAAAATAATATTAAAATTTTATATATAAAATAATATTTTAATATTTATATAATTATAAATCATTCTACGAAAAGAAACTGAATAAGAAAAGAACTCGTAGCCATGTTATTGGACTTGTCTTGTTGATAAGCTTGAGACCGATGGAAACTATGCTCCAGCTGATGGTAAAGGAAAGAGGGAAGCAGACTTCTCTTCTTTTGTTTGCAATAAACCTTACCATCTAAATGCATACAATCTATGGAACACTCAGTTGGAAATTTATTTTTATCAAAGTTAATTAAAAAAAATTATATTAGAATTAATGAAATTAATTTTAAAATTCTCAAGTTCTATTTTTTCCACCCCACTTCTACATGTTAATAAGTGGTAAATGGGTGGACTGGATTGAATTTGTGTAGATCGAACATGGATCGAACTAAAATGGATTGGATCATAATTCATCCATATAAAATATAAGTAAATATAAATTTGATTAAATATACTTTGGGTAAAAATAATTTCAACCCACTTTGTTCTTGAAGCCAAAAAAAGATTGAATCAAAATTATATTGTATCAAAACTAAATTGTTAATATTCAATCCCTATCACCTTAATACTACTCATAAATATTTATTTTTGAAGAAAAAAATTTAGAGTAATTAAAATTCTTTTATTATGAGTGAGAGATTTATGGGTCTATATGGGTACCCATACTTTACCCATTTTGACCAAATTTGTATGAGCTCTTTAAAAAGATCAATTCATATGTGCCCATTGTGAAAATATGAGCGATCCATTAAAATAAATATAGGTAAAATGAGTTCCTTTTACCTTATAGATCGGATTTTGCTGGGGTTTTTTCTGCAGTACCTCGACGTGACATGCATTCACGGGTATGGATTGAAATTGCCAACCCTTAATGTTATGTAGTATCAAACTTTCAACTAAGTTTGACCAACAAGGGTTGTAGTGAATTAGTAATTACTCTTTCATCCTTAACCCAGAACTCTGGGGTTCAAGTCCCTTTGAATAGGGAATCGCCTTTGTTAGGAAGCAGTTTACCTCCTCCCCACCAATCTGAAATATTTTCGCGAATCTAAATTTAGTTAGGCTCCAATATGGGTATCGAACATCAGGTGATAAACGAAAAAAAATAACTTTCAACTTTTCAATCTTGCACGAGAAATCCCAACACTAAATCAGTTGCACTATCCACACTTTTGGCTCAAGGAATGTCACTTACAATATATATACACACTACGTTTGCTTTGGCTATTTAATTATATATATCTATTTAGTAAATCTTTTGACGAAATATTATCACACGATACTCGTTAGACTTCAAGATTAGCCCCTGCTGTTGAGGAGATCAAGAACACTGGAATTGGTGTATGTAGATCGAGATAGAAACGAGATAAAATCATCACTAAGAGTGCAGACTCATAAATATATTGAACACTATGATGCCATAAAGGTAAAGATGGAGGAACTCAAAGATTAGCTCGACACTGTGTGATTGAGACAGCCAGAAAATGTCGTCGTGATAAAAAAGACGATTATATGGTATTTTAATTTTAAGAATATAACATATCTAACGCGTAAACATAGTCTAACTAAGAAATCAAGCAAAATGCCCGATGGCTACTGGCTATAAGTATGGATTCTAGAAAAAATTACTCTCAAATAGCAATCTAATGTAGCAGAAGGAATAAACAGAAGGAACAAAAATATTAATGTGGTGGTGAAGTTAGATATGAAGACATATGACAGAGTGTCTTGGATCTTTCTCACTAAGGTCCTAAGACAATTTGGTTTCTTAGAAATTATCATTGACATGGTTTGGAGGCTGATTTTCAATAATTGATATTTAGTTGTGTTGAATGGAAGATCATATGGCTTTTTCAGGTCTACAAGAGGATTAAAACAAGGAGATTTATTGTCTCCTACCTTGTTCATTATTGCAGTTGAAGCTAAAGTGCTATCTAGAGGGTTAAACAATCTGAATAATAATGCAGAATTGTGGGATATGGGCTTCCAAAATGGAGTCTCAAAATAAATTACTTAGCCTATGCAGATGATACTATACTCTTCAGCTCAGGGGATAGGAAATCAATAATCAGGATGATGAATGTGCTTAAGGATTATGAAGTGTCTTGGCAGAGAATTAACAAGCACAAGAGTTCATTTTACTTGCATGACAACACTCCTCTGGGAGTTGCTATCAAGCTCAGGAGACTTACAGAAATTAAGCAAGGTAATTTTCCCTTTGTTTACCTTGGATGCCCTGTTTATTATAGCAGAGGGAAAATATGTTACTTTGAAGATATTGTGAGGAAAATCCCAAGGAGGGTTTTCCTTGGCACAATAAGTTACTCTCTTGATGGAAACAGATCCTAA
>JAPFFP010000113.1:4901699-4931619 GCA_026153255.1 Solanum medicagineum | reverse complement strand
ATTAAATTTTTTCAAAGAATAGTTACAGCTCATAGGAGATATAACACGATTGACAGGCTATCGGTGAGAGGTGAGGAAACCAAGGATCCTAAAGAAATTAAGGAAGTCGTGATTAAATTTATTCCAAGCTCTACACAGAACCTGAATCATGGAGACCTTCCTTTGAATTTAGAGGATGCCCAACAATCTCAGCTGAAGAAAATGAGTAGTTGTAAAGGTTGTTCATAGAAGAAGAAATACTACAGACCATTAAGCAATGTGACAGTGACAAAGCTCCAGGTCCTGATGGTTTTACCATGTCCTTCTTCAAGGAGTGTTGGGATACTCTTAAGGAAGATCTAATGCATACTATCCTTAATTTCCACCAGGGGAGATTCTTTGAGAAATCTTTTAACGTTACTTTTATAACTTTGATCCCAAAGAAACCTGGGATAGTGGAATTAAAGCATTTCAGACTAATCAGCTTAATTAGAGGGGTATACAAGATCATTTCTAAGCTGATCACTGAAAGATTGAAAAAAGTAATAGCGAAGCTGGTTGATGGACATCAAATGACATTCTTGAAGGGAAGGCAAGTCATGGATGTTGCTCTGTTAAATAATGAAATGGTTGATTTTAGGGTAAAACAAGAAACTGCCAGGCATCCGATGCAAGCTAGATATTGAAAAGGCTTATGATCATGTCAATTGGAATTTCTTACTAAAAGTTCTAAAAGACATGAGCTTTGGAGCGAAATGGATTTGCTAGATAAAGTTTTGCATCTCAAATATAAGATTCTCACTCATTATAAATGGCAAGCCTGAAGGATTTTTTCAATCCCATAGAGGTCTCAGGCAAGGAGACCCTATGTTACATTTTCTATTCCTACTAACTATGGAGGGTCTGAACCACATGTTCAGAAATAGCAAAGGGAAATGACTGAGTAAAAGGATTTAGTGCTTAAATAGGGAGAGGTGATGATCTGGAAATCACACGTCTTTTCTATGCAGATGATGCTCTAGTCTTTTATGAAGCAGAACTGGCACAAATTAGACACTTAAGAGCAATCGTTACAATATTTGAGAGTATTTCGGGGCTTCATGTTAACTGGTCAAAAAGTTCCCTCTTCTCAATTAATCAAGTACATAATTCGCAAAGTCTAACCGAGAATCTAGGATGCCAGGTAGCCTCTCTGCCTACAAAGTACCTGGGTTTGCCTCTGGGGGCCAAAAACAAAGAGATAGAAGTCTGGAGTGAGGTGATGGAGAGATGTGAGAAAAGGCTCTTAAGGTGGAAAAGGCAATACTTATCACTTAGGGGCAGGCTGACTCTAATCAAGTTAGTCTTAGATGGGCTACCTACCTATATGACGAGTCTATCTCCAATGCCCAAGAGCACTGAGAAAAGAATCAACAAAATAAGAGGATCCTACTTTTGGCAAGGGAACAAAGAAAAGAAAGGCTACAACTTGGTGAAACTGGAGATACTCACTTTGAGTAGAAAACAAGGTGGTCTTGGCATGAGAAAGTTACTATTCAGAATAATTGCTTGCTATAGAAATGGTTATGGAGATTTTGTACGGAAGATAGAGCCCTATGGAGAAGATTCATAGTAGGAAAGTACGACTTGTTTAGCCAATGGACTACTGAGGAGGTGATGGGGTCGTCTTGATGCAGTATGTGGAAGACCATTAGAAGGTTGTGGCCATAGTTCAATGCTAATATCTATATTAGTGTAGGCAATGGCCTGAAAACAGACTTCTGGAATAAACTCTGGAAAGGGGAGGATAGCTTGAGGAACTTATTCCCAAATCTCTACACCGTGAGCTTACAAAGATCTACTATTGTCGCTCAAGTATGGAGCCGACAAGGATGAAATTTAGTGTTTAGGAGGGCTTTGAATGACTAGGAAATTGAGGATGTCATCAGGCTACTAGAGGTGCTAAACAGTCCACCAGACATATCTAAAGAACAGACAAACCAATGTGGAAGCTACATAGCAAAGAATGTACACAGTTAAATCTTGTTACTGGAGGATGATTGTTAATCAGATAATGAATAACAAGTGGCCTTGGAAGCTACTGTGGAAGACAAGAAGCCCATTAAAAGTAGCATGTTTTTCCTGGTTGGTCATAAGAAAAGTTTGCCTTACCCATGAGGCATTACAAAAAAGGGGGATGCAATTATGCTCAAGATGCTTTATATGTGAGCAGAAAATAGAAGTAAATAATCATTTATTCATTCACTGTAAAACAACTTCAGAATTGTGGAACATGTTTTTGCGTATACTAGAGGTCAACTGGGTAATGCCAAAGACAACCATGGAACTCCTTAGTAGCTGGACAGGAATTGGCAATAGAGGGAAAGCTGAAGATTGGTGGAAGACTATCTCAGCATGTATATGGTGGACTTTATGGAAAGAAAGGAATGCTAGGTGTTTTGAAGGGCAAAAGATAGTTCTCAAAAGATAAAAATGAAATGCTTAAGTCTTTTGTTTTTCTGGTGTAAGCAAGATGTGGTATAGGAAAACATAAATATAGTCAATTTTATAGGAGACTTGTAATTCTATATATCTTTGTGAGGATGTGCCCACCACCTTGTGGGATGTAAGTTTCTAAAAGGATGATGAATTATATGTGAATTCAGAGTTACTCTTATCTCAAAAAAAGAAGTATGTAAATTTCTTTGTTGATAGTGGATATGAATTCAATGCGAACGGGGAAATGATATGCTCCAATTATACAATAATATAAAAAGAAAATTAACTATTTTTAAATTGTTTTGAAAGTGAAAGATGATTTTTTTTTCATGTCCTTCACTTTAGAAATCTCAAAAAATTAATCAATTATATTTTCAATCATCATACAATTGGAGCACTCATTAGCCCACTTTGACATTGAATTTGGTCTAACAAGACTCACAAAGAAGCACTCATTTTCCCACTTTGACATTAAATTTGGTCTAACAAGACTCACAAAGAAGAAAAAAAATCAGGCATTAAGGTATGTATGTGACATCCACTTCATTAAAATGTTGAGCCAAGTGAAATTACAAAATAACATGGTAGAAAATTATTAAAAATAAAAATGTATGATAAGTTTCTTAACAATTGAGATATAAATAATCATATAATATAATGCAAGATATTATAAATATTCTTTTCATTTAAAAAAAAATTATCTATTTTTTTGTTTAATCAATTTTTTAAAAAAAAGACTCATGTTTTTTACCAAATTTTAATTTAACTTTTCACATGATATAATTAAGATTATAAAATTAAAGGTCATTTTGGTATATTTCACGTAACTTCAATTTAGAACCAGATTGAAAAATCTTCTTTTATCATATTAAACTATGTGCCAAGTTAAACTAACTTCGTGCCAACTCAAATTAAGTAAAGAAGAAAATAATAAAATTTGAAGAATATTTTTGTCCTTCCTAAATTCAATTTAATTGTGATCCATCATTCTCCTATGGTCGGACCCTAACCCGACCCGGGAACTGTTCTAGAATCTGGAGGAACAAAAGGCACAACCCATTATCCAGTTGCATTATTCAGTAAAAATGGCGGCCATAGTAATGGCGGCAGCGTACCCTGGAGCTACCCTCTATGCTAAGTCACAGCTACCGTTGTCATCTTCTTCCATTAGAAAAGAATCAAAGCATCTTCTTCCTTCTCAATCGCTAATAGTTATTCGTTATCCACAAATTTTTCTATCAGCTTGTTATCCTCAGCATTCTTCTCCGTTCAATTCCAAACCCTCAACTAAGCTCTTTGTTAGCGGTGAGATTCTCTTTAATTTTTCATTCCTTTTCTTTGCTATTTTCCAGTTTTTGTTGAAATAATTTCTTTTTTCTAGGACTGTCATTTCGCACAACTGAAGAGAGCTTAAGAAGGGCTTTCAACAACTTCGGAGAGCTCCTCGAAGGTTAAATAGAAGAGAAATATCCATTTATTTTTGCTAGCCTTTAGCCATAGATTTTGAAAATTTATCTTCAGATATTTTCAAGTTTCAAAAAACTCCCTCAAATGAGTTTTTAGAACTTCCACTCATGCAGCAACAACAACATACCCATTGGAATCCCACAAGTGGGATAGAGGTAGAGAGGCTGATTTTGGGATACTCTGGTGTCAAAAATCCATAAGCAAAATAAACTAGAGGACTTCCACTCATGAAACTTCAATTTTCTTTTTCCAAATGAAATGCTTCTTGAATACAATTTCAAATTCCGAAAAATCAAATTTTCAGGTTTCTAACTTCATTACTTCATTAGGATTGGTAATGTAAGGTCTTAGACCCTTGCTTGTACTTATCCATGACATATTTAGTTTTAATAAAAAGTTGCTTAAAAAAAACAAAAAACAAAAAACATCTGAATTTGAATTTAAAAAAAAAAGAACTTCGATACATATGGCCAAAGGGGAACTTCCTTATATGGAAAATTTTGGTTGTACCCTGTGTCTGTTGTGTCGTACCTATCCAGCAAGTATGTGTCGAACGGGGCACTTATATGACAAATGTTGTTGTTGTTGTTGTTGTTTGTAAACTTAACCAGAACGGAATACTCACACAGTTAAGACTTTTGCAGCTAGCTTATGGATGATTAATTTGTTAAGAATTTATAAAGAAGATGCATGTATCTTTATTTTTGCAGTCAATTTGATGATGGACAAAATTGCCAACAGACCAAGAGGATTTGCTTTCATACGTTATGCTACGGAGGAGGAATCACAGAAAGCAATTGATGGAATGCATGGCAAGGTAATATTGTCTTAAACTAGCATAGATTCTTGCCTAAATGGAATCTTACTCAGCCATATCCTTCATTCTGGATGATATTGTTTACTGAAAAATCTGTTGGCATGTATCATGGAATCCTTTTCAAGTGGTGAAATGAGCCTAATTGAAAGAAGATGAGACGCCAAATAAACAGGACTTGAATGAAAGAATCATATAAAATAAACTCACACTTCATTCAGTGTTGTCAAAGGCGTGCTTAAATCCCTGAAACAAGGCTCAAAACATGCTGAGCATGTCTCGTTGCATAATGTGCATTTTAGTGTGTCAGTGCCATTAAGGTTGTAAGACAATCTTTTCCTTGCGAAATGTGCATATCCTAAAGAGGCGACACTAATATATATTTGTATGTGTGTGTATACATATCTTTGTATCTTTTCTCTATTTGTGTCTGTTTTTAATTGAACCCTGCACTTTATTTGTGTTTATAGCTCAAAGCTCCAATGGACCGTGGAGCCTTTTTTGCACTTTGATAACACTGACTTTATTGTCTAGCAGCACCTTCTCTTGCTTTGTGAAACATATTAAGGTTTCATTAATACGAAGTATTAAGTAAATTTATGGAAAGCATTTGTAGTTCCACTCTTTTGTCTACTTCTTTTAATCTTTTTTACTTTTCTGTAAGGTGAGTGCATTTTCTGCAGTTTCTAGTTAAACAAATTTGGTTTTACTTTATTATGTGGTCTTAAGAAAGATTTTATGAAGAGTTTTGCTTGGCACGCATAATACAATCAGTCCTATCATTTTTATTGTCAAAATTAACAAATATTTGTTGTAGAAAACCTTTATCTTAAGCTTCTTGAAAATGGAAAAGCCCTCTAAATATAACTTGATAAAAAATAAAATAGAAACTCCTGCCAAGTATTCTGCAATCTTAAACGTGATTTATGGTCTGCGCGCAAATCCTTTTTGATGCTTTCTCATATTAACTAGTACATTTAGTATTTGCACAAGGGAATAAATGATGAGATACATAGATTAAAACTTCGATGCATAGTCCTTCCTCGCCCTCCTCTCCTTTCCTGCTTTTGTCCAGAGAAACTCAATCTATGTGCATACCAGATGAAGCAATAATTACTTTGAGGTCGATATGTATTCTTACATCTTTTGGGGTCGAAGATAGACGCTCAGTAGATATATACCCTAAACAAAAAGTAAAGTTGGTGACTTTTACATGTCAAGTGGTGTGTGACAAATTCACACATTGGATACAGGTCTTGGTGTGGGTTAAGACAATTCCATCTGGCTTCCCATAATTTATTGTACTGAATAATGTTGGTGTTAAATTAATTATTCATGTAGTCGACCCCTATTTGTTTGGGATCAAGGTGTAGTAATTGTTGGGTTTGGAAGATCAGTTACTGGTCATCACTCATCAGTGAAGCAAGTCATGTTTGTGTGACATGATGTGTATGTATGACAAATGATATTCAATAAGTAGTGTGATTTGCATTCATAGGCCTGCATAGGAAAGTAGAGTTACCTTTCTATCATTATTTGAAGAAAATATCATCTTTTGGAGTTTGGATAAACTCTGTACTCGCCAACTGTACTAATCATTTCAGTCAAGATGCCAAATTTATGGGGTTGTGGATGCTAGCATAATCCGGATTAAGTGTGAAGTTATTTTCTGCATTTTGTATGTGCTACCTTAACTTCCGTTCTCAAATTCATCTAGTGCATCTCCATACATAAATATGAATGTGTAGTAGTACCATAGTAACAAATGCATGTTTGTTACAATAACATACCCAGTGAAATCCCAGAAGTGGGGTATGGGGAGGGTAGATTGTACGCAGACCTTACCGTTACATCATACAAGTAGAGAGGTTGTTTCCTGGGAAAATGCATGTTTGTTACATTTTCCGAAAAACACAATGGAAAATGCATTAGAACACTCTTTTATCCTCATTTGCAAAATGCTACTGGGTAATTATCACTATTTGTCATTGTTACTTCATGGAGTTCTTGTTTGTTGGGTACAATTCTAACAAACTGCCCCTCTCAGTTTCTGGATGGCAGGGTAATTTTTGTAGAAGTTGCTAAGCCTAGATCTGAACTTCGCCGAGGCCCTAACCACAAGAATAGGAGACAATGACGTAGACATGCATCCCTAATCAAGGCTCATCTCCAAGGTTGATAAGCACACTCTTGTGAAGGAGAAAAACAAAAGAGATCCAATAGTTGACGTGGACGCACTTCATTCATCAATCATCGTGCATCTCAGAATATGTGTCACCCGTTTCTGGCCAACGTACTATGCAGAGGGATGAAGATTGCTTATTTCGATACAAGGAGAAGTTAATCTATACTCACATGGGCAAAGTTGTGATCACTAATCTTTTCTCAGGAAATTGTGCAAATTCCTAATATATGGTACCACATTTTTCTTATTTTGTGTATTTGTTCATATAGTTCTTCTGTATTGTAAATTCCGACTTTCAGCTACTTATCAATATTCCCTGCCTCAAGAGTAGAAAACGTACTCTATATTACTTTATAATTTCTGTGGTGGAAATGACATTCTTGTGAGGAAGAGTCTGTGCTAGTGATAAATGATGATAGCTACATCCTAATTCCTACAGATTTTCTTGACAAAGCTGTGTTTCATTTAGTCCACTTCTGATATTTTGGACATTTTCTTGTAAAAGGCTAACCCTTTCTTTTTTGTAGTAGTACAAGCAGTATTTGATAAAAGTAAACCTATTGTTAGTGGCAGAGTTCTAATTCACTATGGATTTCAAAATCTAATGAAGTAATAAATACATGAAAAAGTTGAGGGGTTTAACGTGTATTGTATATACTCAAAAGATAAGTTAAACTAGAATAATTTTTCATTGATGAGGGTTTAGACGATTCCTCTCGATATTAACGGGCATTTGTCAATTATCTTCTGGCTTTGAATAAATTTCACATACTGATGCAAATGCTCTGACAACAAAGACATCTTTCTATTCTAATTTCACACCTAATATAGAGCAAATTGTTCCCTCAATGAATAAATGTTGAGGCTCCTTTTCTTTAAGTAACACAAGGTCTTCAGTGCATAATACGTTGAGAAAATAACAACTAGAACTTTCAAATTAGCAGTAGTAAACTTTTGGACTAATTATATTTGAATAAGAGATCTCAATTTTCCGTGGAAAAAAAATTGTTTTGGCTTACATTAAAATAAAATAATAATAGACCTTTGAACACATCGGCCCATTAGCTCAGTTGGTTAGAGCGTCGTGCTAATAACGCGAAGGTCGCAGGTTCGAGACCTGCATGGGCCATCTCACTTTTTTTTAAAAAAAAAATCTTTTTTTTTTAAAATTTTTTTAAAAATCTTTTTAGCCTAAATATCTACTTAATATGTGAACTTTTTTCTTTAATTGAGGCATTCAGATCAGCTTGCATGCATTATGATTAATGTTATGTGATATTTGCTACCTCCCATTAACAGAACCACTTGCATGCATTATGATTAATGTTATGTGATATTTGTTACCTCCCATTAACCATTAACATAATCATTGGATATCTCTGTCCATTGAGACTCGAATGGATGACAGTGTATTCTTGTCTATACTAGACCTGAAACTTGAAAGTTCATGATTCTTAATTCATATAATTGATCAGTAGGCGAAAGCATTCCAGGTTTAGAATTTCTATCAACACAAATACAAAGAAGAACAAGATTCTTATGTAACAAAACAAAAATTAATCAAGGCATCTAATTTATAACTAAGTAATTAGCTTCTAATAATATCAAAGATGACACCATTAACTATTAATTAAACCAAAATATTACAATCCATCTAATTAACTTTTTGAACCCTGACCACTAACAATACCAATTACATACTCAAGTTCATCAGCCACTTCTTTCATTGATGGCCTATTTTGCCTCCTGTCATCTAAACAAGCTGCAGCTAAGTTCCCTACAGCCTTAATTGTCTCAATTTCCACTTTACTTGCCCCTTCTTTAATAAAAGGGTCAACTACATCCATCAATTTCTCCCCATCCATGATCCTCTTCATGTACACAACCAAATTCACATTTTCCTCGTCTCGATTGAAATCGATCGCCTTTTTAGACGTCAGAAGTTCCAAAAGCACGACTCCAAAGCTGTAAACGTCGCTCCGATCTGTCAACTGAAGGTTTAGGTAGTATTCAGGATCGAGGTACCCCAATGTCCCCTGAGCGGACGTGTTGATATGAGTGTTATCGCTCTCGCTCAGCTCGACCAGCCTGGACAGTCCGAAGTCGGAAACCTTAGCATCGAGCTTATCATCGAGTAAAATATTACTCGATTTGACATCCCGATGGTAAATTGGCGGGACGGCGGACGAGTGAAGGTACGCGAGCCCGTCCGCCGTTTGCTGAGCGATCACGAGACGCCTCAACCACGTAAGCGGGGCCCACTCGCGGAGACGGACCCCGTGTAGGTGTTCGAATAGGGTACCGTTAGGTACGTACTCGTAAATCAAAAGAGGTGACTCGAGCTCGACACAACAACCGAGTAGTCTGACTAGACCACGATGATTGACTTGACACAAAATTCGAACTTCGTTAAGGACTTGTAATGTGCCCTTAGCGTTACCGGGTTTGGCCCGTTTAACGGCGACAACAGTACCATCATCTAAATTACCTTTAAATACTTCACCAAATCCACCAGAACCTAAAAGATTTTCTTTGGCAAAATTATTGGTTGATTTTTTGATTTCTTTTCCAGAGAAAACTTTGGCTGATTTTCCACTTGTATTTGCACTTAATATTTCTTCTCTTTCTTTAACAAGTAACTTTATACTTCTTCTTTTTATTACGTAACGTCTGTGGACTAGGAATCCACCTAAGACCATGAGAAGCACTGATGTAACAGCAACTGAAAATAATGAAAAAAAAATTATAAGAACCAATTAAGATATATATAATATAATGATAAATACTAAATAGTATACTATGAAAAAATTATTTACTGAATTAGTTAACTAGTAGGGTTAATATATTGATATAATAATGCTCTTTAAATTTGTCATTAACTTCTATTCATACGCTAGAACTACAACTTGATTTTGTTCGTGAATAGCAGCAGAACTAGAATTTTCTTTAAGGAGGCTCAAAATTTTAAGAGAATTAGACGAAAGGGATTTGACATTTATTATATATCCATAAAATATTATTTTTACCTTATACAACTAATGGTGCAATTACTAGGTGGTTCTACAATAGTTCATGAATATTTGGATACATGATAATTTATAAAATGTTCATAATTAAGCACACTTTTGGTTTAAATTTTTGAAAATTGCTCATTTTTTCAATTGACCATTAGTTAGATAAGTCAATAATATAAAATATGTCATCTCTTTTAATTATAAGCATTAGCCTAAATAGGCTATGAAAGATCAGTCGTATTCTGATTCAAACTTATCTGTATAATTAAAGAAGATGAGATATTTTATGTGGTTGATTTAATTACTTATAGTTGCTACTGAATATGAGCAAATAAACTTTCAAAATTTAAACAAAAAGTGTTTAATAAGAACATTTTATCATGTATTTCTATTGTGATAATTCAAAAATTTTAAATTAAATTTAATGTAACAAGTTTAACCAGCAATAAAAATATAAGGTGAAAAAAAACCTGCAATAAGAGGCGCTTTATGCCTTCGTATTTTGCAAGCTGTGCCATGTCGACACTCTGCACAAATTAAGAAATAGAAAATTGATCAAATTAATTTATACTTAAATTACTTATAAGTTAAAATCAGTGAAATATTGATCAACCCAACTTATAATTTTTGCTTATAAGCTCTTTTAATTTCAGAAAAATAGGAGTTAATATTTATCCCTATTTTGCTATAATACTCCTCCAAAGAGGACTCCTTTTTTTTTTTTTCTTTTTCATGTGATATTTGGTACCCATATTGAAGCCTGACTGCTCTGAATTCGCATCACTTAGGGCTCATTTGGAAAAAGTACTCCCTATCAAGAATTTTTTCATATCCCAAGCTCAAACCCCAAACCTCACATTCAAGGAGAAGCAGCCTCATCTACTACACCACATACTCCGATTAAAATTTTTGACTTCATCACAATAACTCTATATTAGTCATTCTAACCAAAAAAAAAAAAAAAGTATTTATCACCACTTTTAACATTTACTCCATTTTTATCAACTATTTTAAATCAAGATTCAAATATGTTTTTAAGTCACATAATAAGACCAAAAAGGTGCATTTTCCTAGGCTGCAGCCATCCATGTTGTGTAAATTTGATTGGGTGGAAAGTAAGAAAGTAAGTAATAAAAATAACAATACAATATCTACTGCAAATCCCTGAACAATAGCCAATGAATTTTAAACCATATTTTAATTTTCTTTAGAAAAATAAGCAAATTTGAAATCCCAAAAATTATATGTGGTCCACTTGAGAAATTTATTTTGCTTCGAAGATTTCAATGCAATCTATAATATATCAATCTACTTTGTGTAACGGGTATATGATTATGGAAGTATAATTAATTTAAGCCTAGAATCCTCTAACTTAGATTTTCACAAGTAATATAAAATCTATTATCTTCATTTTAGTTTATGTGTTTTATCTGTCTTAATTCTCAACAGTTAGAAATAAAGAAATTGAATTTCATTTTTTAAAATTTTATTCCTAATAAGCTATTTTATAATTATATACAACAACAACATACCCAGTAGAATCTCACAAGTGAAGTCTGCGGAGGGTAGAATGTACGCAGACCTTATTACTACCTTATAGAAGTAGAGAGATTGTTTTATAATTATATAAATATTTATATTTTGTTTTACTAATTTAGATCATAATTTTCAATAATTATTTCTTAAAATGTTTTGTTTAATCAAATTCTATCGCATCAATTTTGTGATAGAGGGAGTACGTAAAAACGTACATTGAACATGTATTTAGAGTTATTTTGTCACGTGAATGTGAAACTATTTTTAAGTTAAATATATAGGGATGTGCCTAGATAAAAATAAATAAATAAATAAATAGGAATATACGTCGAAACCAGCAACTTAAATTTTTATTTGTAATGTATATGAACAGAGTGTTTTTCTTTTCCCCTAAATTTTTGCCTTTTTAACCTTTCCTACCTATATTTTTAATCTTATCTTAAAAAGCAGAAAAATAATATAAAGAAATATTACGTGATTTACGATAATTAATTTAATTATATATAATCTGAAATGATTATAGTATTAGCTAACATGATAAGACCCCACGATGTGCATCATTCTATTAAATGATGAAGCTCCTAGAAAACAAATGTTGCACTTACTATTTTACGTTACACTACATTATTTCCATTTTAGTCTACTTTTAACTTAAAAAAAAGAGTATAGATTATATATCTAGTTGAATAAATTTTCATTATTATTATCAAGTTAAAATTTACTGCTATGTTGCATGTAGAAGTAAATTGATGGTGCAAAATAATAACACTATAACTCATGTATATATAGAGTTTAAACTCTAAAGAAAGGTAACACCTTTTTATACTTATAAACAATTTTACTCTATAATTTTAATTTTATCCGACTTGTTATTATAGATTTATAGCTACGTAAATTGTGATGACCATGATGGTGGGTAAATCACTAAAGAAAAAAAGTACATTATTACAGCCCAAGAGAATTTCACATCAAAATGAGAGAAGAAATTAAGTTAGGGACCTTATAAGAATAAATTCAAAATCAGAAGCATACGTGTTTTGAGTTAAAATCTGTGTGAATCTAGACTTCAAACGAACAACACATAAACTGTTGAATCAGGACAGTTACGCACGTAAATGTGAATGTATATATGTTTAATATAGAAGTTTCAAGAGTATATATTTTCATATAAATTAAATCTCGTGTATTCAGTCAAATATGTTCACATAACATAGCAGCAACAACAACAACAATACATATACCCAGTGAAATCTCACAAGTGGAGTGTGGGAAGAGTCAAATGTACGTCGACTTTATCACTACCTCATAGAGATAGAGAGGTTGTTTCCGCAAGACCCTCATCTCAAAAATATCAAGCCCCAAAAGCAGAAGATACTAGATATGCGGACAGAAAACCAACTAAATATCATGTTCACATAACATAGGGAATATCAAATATACATGAACTATATACTTACTTTGACAATATCCTTGTGCATCCCAATAATGTCCGGACTTGCAAAAACACCTCTTCTTTCCAACATTTTTAGGATCAACCAAACACCTAGAATACTTCAACACATCACAATCCACTTGTTTATTACAAATAGGTGGATCTGGAATTTGCCACATTAATTCAAGCCCAGGTTGTGGCCATTTTCCAATTGGCAATGAAGTATCCAACCCGACAAAACTTTGATATGCCATACACCCTTGTGAATGTACCCTAATCATATACTCATTTTGCGACCCTCCTGTCCTAAATATACAGCACAAACTCTGCTTCCTACAACCCGCCCACTCCGCGGTTTTTTCAACGTAAGGATGACACACACAATTCGATGAACAATTTATCGGTGCTTGCAAGTGCAACATGTAGTCCGTGCAATTCAACAACAATATCGTGTTGCTACCCGTTATGTTGAACGGGAGATTCGGGTCGAGTTGGATCCCCTCGGACCGAAAATCGGACGATACGCATGCGTTAGGGTACGGGGATGGTGGTTTAATGACTAATCGTTGAATTTGTGGGGTAATAGACGAAATAACGTAAGATGAATTTTGCATCGTATCGAACCATAGTGTATCTCCGCTACAACGGACTTTATACGATTGATCGCCACAATTAGGCCCGGTGCTTAATGGGTAAGGCACGGGGTTTTTGCCACAATTGTCACAAATAAGTTTGTAATTACTCTTTGTGACATAGTATGAGAGTGTATAATTTATCGTCGAAACGAAAACTGTGATGAGAAATAATGTTTTTTTCTCCATTTGAAGAGCAAGATAGCTAGTAAAAATGGAAGAATTATGTGAAATATTATTGGTGGTTCTATGGAGTTTATATTGATAGGGATGGGCTAGATTTAACCTCGTACAACTTAATTAATTAACTAGTGGGGAAAAGGGATTCATGTTTTTTAATTATTTTTTATACATTATTCTTTATATTAAAAAAATTTATTTTTGTGAATATTATCAATGTCTCGAAAACAAGAAGCCCGACATACGTAAAAGGTACACAAGTTTGTTAATTTTTGTAACACAACACAGGTCAGAAAATTGTCAACTTGATTTAATTTCTTTTTTTCTAGGTTTTCTACAAATGGGACAACAATTTCTGAGGAAGATTGAGGATCAAATAGTGATAATTAACCCATATTGCCGACAATTTTAATTTACGTGACGTTATTTAATTGCATATGAAATCTAAAAAATAAAATTTAAATTATATGTACTGTTGATGTAAATTGTACAATAATAAGTATCAATTTAACTTGGAGTGGTGATTTAGTAATGGTGGACGGTAAGGTGACTTTGTTGCCTACTCCATTAGAAATTGTTGATTTTTTGGTACATTGTATTCATGTATTTTATGATTCATGTGATGGCATTAATACTCTTAAAAGATATTCCACTTGCTCCCGGTCTTTGTTTGATAACGAATAAAGTAAATCTTAGCTTTTGTTTTCATTGTGATAGATATCGAAGAGAAAGTACATGTCAAGTATTATTATTGTAGCCGTTTTATTTTTGAGATTACAAATTTTGATATTTTAACTTAATACTTGTAAAATCCTTTGGATGAGCTGGTTTTGTAACTTAAACTTACTTTTTATACTGACGATGCATGTACTTTAAAATTAAAAAAAAAAACATTTTTTTAAAAAAAACTTACAATCTAATAAGTCTTATACAATTGTGTAACTAGAGATAATTAATCTCATTAAAAATATGTAAAAACTAAAATAAAATTATTTTAAATATAACGAAAATATAACTAGTATTTCAGATCGATTGAAAAGAAAAAGTATGTACGCCCTTCATCTATCTTCACTTGTCTGTTATACTATTTTGGAATGTCCAATAATACTTGTCCAATTTATGAAATCAAGAGATAATTTTACAGGATAATTAATCCCGAGACAAATTAGCCTGGGATAAATTATCCCACCATATATATGGGATAACTTATCCCATCACTAAGACAAAAATGGTGGGATAAATAGTCTAGGATTACCTTATACCTCCAACCAAACATGGGATAAAATAATCCTACATTCTATCCCAGCATTATTATAACTTACAACTCACACCAAACAACTCAGATCTTAATTTACCTTTTATCATTAATTATAGTCATTTCCCTATTATATTTTTCAAGTCATTGTATCCATTATATTCTAAGGTTAATTTAATAAAATTACCCATATCTTTTACTACTTCTTAATCCATATGTCAAGTCAACAAGAGACAAATAAAAATGGATAGAGAAAAAAATATAAATTAAAACAAATAAAATACTACTGGTAGTTATTTTTCTATATTATGGTATAGTTGTAGATTAGTATATTCTTCAAGACAGCATCGATGCTCTCAAATTCATGTGATCTAGTATATACTTATATAGTGGGGTGATCTGTTATTCATTCATGAACATCAAGGAGTTATCATAACTCTCTTTTTTTTTTTTTTTTGTGGAGATATTAAAAATTAAAATATGATATCATATCCTGTCGATAAATAGAAGGATGAGATTTGAATAACCAATGTCAGGGAAATTATTAGAGAAAATCAAGATGATTTTTCCCATACTATATAATATATTTACCTAATGGCAGATCAGAATTTTTCTAAGAGGTGTGAAAATATGAAAAAGTAAATTTAAAAAGAAGTCAAAGAGTGTTAATATCTATTCATAAATTTTTTTTAATCTAACTATATAATATAATTTGGAAAAACTACGTAGATAAGCAGATATATATACTAGTTAATTAGCTAATATAACTATAGTTTGAATTAATTACGACTCGCGGCAAACATTTAGTTCCAATTACAGTTTGAGTTTTGTAGAACTCGCGCGATTTATACAAGCATAGTGCGCGATCATACAAAAGTTGTACGCGAATCAAATTGTATAGTGAAATATACAAACACTGCGAATTGTACAGTGAATTATATAAACGCTAAGGACGAATTGTATAGCGAAATATACAAACGCAAAAAGTGTGAATTGTATAATGAATTATACAAACGTACACAAATGTTGCGCGAATTATACAAATGCTGCTATAATTATTTTTACGAAATATAATTACCCAAACTATAACTATAAAGAATAGTTAAAATATTTTTGAGTAACTATATGCGAAAATCCTCATATAATTTTTTGACGACTGGATGTCGATTGACACCTCTCAGCAACAGGTGGCTCCGCGACTGTTAATAATATTGCCAGCTAGGAAATTTCTAGATCTGGATGAGTGACATTATTTTTTGGACATGTTTTCAATCTGCTTTCCCCTTAAATTATGAATCGATATTGTTTGGTGATGGTACCATTTATTACTTAACACAACTATCACCCCAATTATGTTAAGCTATGGGGCTAATAATGTGAACGTATAGAACTTCAAAGTAATTGGAGGCTGATCTAGAATTCATGCAACTTGTGCATTATTAATATTTTAAATACAAAAAGTTAAGTAGGGTTTTTCAAAAAAAAAAAATTAAAATAAGAAGAGTGATATTACTAAGATTTGAACTCGGACCACCGACACATAAAGAAGAGTAAATTTCATAAATAGCGAAGAGAAATAATTTACTTATGCTCCCTAGCTACAATTTGCTTAATTATTCTCACATAGTTTCGTTTATTGTAGATACTTCCATTTATCTATTTCGCTTTCCAATATACAAATAGGGTTAAGTATAATACGTATGTATTTGTGTGTGTATATATAATACAAATTCTATGAAAATTAATCAAACTATAGCTAATCAAAATTATAGTTAAAGTACATGATAATCATTAAATATTTGCCATTTCGCATAATTTTTCGGACAAAGAACCAGGGGGCAGAACAATCAACTACCCCAATGTATGTTGTTTTGGGTCAGTTTGATTTGGGCTATTTTTGCAATTCTTTGAAGTGTCCCTTTTGTGTCTTTTATGTAAATAGCTAACTTCGATTATAAATAAGGGAGAATAGCTTATTTAGAGTTAGATTATTTTGGATATTGATATTTATTTAAATAATAGTGATATTTTTTAGAGAATTAGGGCTATGGTCATTGTTGATTGAAAATGTTGTGATATTTTTGTGATATTCATATTTACTTAAATTTTTTGCTTGATGATCAATCTTCTTGAGAGATATTTTTATGATATTGGTGCTTGTTTGTATTTTTAAAAAAGGTCATGAATTTAATATAGTCACTATAGTTTACTCGCCCCATTCTTGTTTATTGCTTTCTATAGAGATTATTTGTTCAAAAAGCATTTGAAATAAAATGAGTTGGGGTAAAAATGTAGATGATAAATAATTATAAAAGAACAAATAAACATTTGGAACCCACTCAATTGTTACTAAACTTTAATTATTTTATTTGTTCTTTTATAATTATTTAATACCTAATAAAATTATTTAATTTTATTATTATTATTACTATGTATAATATATCAAATAAAAAGAATTACCCTTTTTAAAAATATTTTAACAAGATTCTTATACGTTAATTTAAACTACACATCATTCTATTTTTATAATAATTTGAACTATTAAATAGACAAATAAATAACGTGTTCAAGCTTTTTTAAAAAAAATATTATATTTTTATGTGTTAATTTTACTACATCTAAGTCAAACCATCAAAGAGAGGGAGATAAAAGAAAATGGATACTTGCCTCTTTGTCCAGAAAATTAAGACAACTTAACTAAAAAAAAATCATAGAGAACAATAATTAGAAATAACAAAGAATGAAACACCTTTTCTCATCCTCTTCCCCTTTTTTTTTGGTTCACCTGATGTTTCGTATTCTGAATTCGTGTCGTATAAAATTCTGAGAAAAAATACTTTTGATAAAAAAAAAATTATATTCAAAATTCAAACTCGAAACTTCTAACTAAGTAAAGAACAATCCATCAAATTTGATATAAATATGTACTATTGGCAAGTTTGGATAATAATACATCCATTAATTCAGCTTATTCTATTTAGTAAGTTAATTCATTTTGACCCATGCTTAAACCCTATCCACATCCCCCTTAAACTTGTATCTAGAATCAAGAATTAAAAATATGCAATAATTGAATCAACCAATCATGGAAAATAAATGAATGTTTTCCTCTTTATCCAAGTAAGTTACTCTCTCTGTCCCATATTAATTGAATTTGTGAGGTAACACACACATACTAAAAAAATCATTAAAAAAAAATTTACACCATACTTTCCACTATTGCCTTTTGTAAATCAAAATATGTAGTTAATTTATCTCCTAGAAAACATAAAACTTCAATAAATGAAAGGACAAATATGAAAAAAGTTTCAAACATTCTTTTTGAATTTTGAACAATTCAATTATTTTGAACATTAAAAAAATCTTAAAAATTTAATTAATTCGTAATAGAGGGAGTAAGACTTAATAAATTATCAAACACGCACTAATACATTATACACAAAGTAATATACAATTTGAATTTTCACATAATAAGAACACACAAATGTAAGGTCCCATTTGGGTTATCCTTACACTTACACTATAGCCAAAATCCATATGTAGGAAATCTATTAAAACTAAAATAAAATGAACCACCTTCGTCCACTCTTTTTCCTTTGTTTCTAACATCAACTTTACAAATTATAGTCATTTCGTCTGAGAATTATCTTTCTTTGTTTGGGCGTCTTTTAAATTTCAATTTTTTATATAATATTAGAAACTATTTTAATATATTATAATATATATTTTTAATTTAAAAATTATAAAATTTTATATTAGTTATTCATTTTCTTTGATTCCTTTACTCGGCTCTTCCACGATGGAGGAAGCAATTCATCTATCGCCAAGTCTAAATAAGACAAATAAATTAAAATAAAAAAAATACTTAGGTACTTTTGTTGGAGAATAATTCATTCATTAATTTATCCTACGTAGCTCCAATTTAGCCATAAATTTTGAAGTTAAACTTAGAAAATTGAGTTATTAATTTATCCTACTTAACTCCAATTTAGCCATAAATTTTGAAGTTAACTCAGAAAATTGAGTTATTGAAGTTATGCTTGAACAAAGTATTTTACTAGAATTTTTAAAAGATTTTGTGATGGAAGTCCTAAAAAATTCAAAAAAATTGATTTGAGCCAATCTTTGAAAACTTAAAAATACTTGAAATTAAATTTTTATTAAAATGATTATTTTAAAGAACAAATAAATATTTAAATATAGAATTTTCAACATTTATGACCCTACCTTAAATTTAGAATCAAGAAACTTAACATATCCAATAGTTGAATCAAACATTTAGATGAAATAAAATGAATATTTTCTTCTTAATTAAGTAGACATCAAACAAATAATAATATTAAAGTAATATACACTTTGGTTTTCCACATAACAACACATAAATGTAAGGTCCCTTTTGGGTTATCCTTTACACTTCAACTTTCACCGAAAAAAAAAAAAAACTTTTTTTTCCACACATTTTTCATTTTTTTCCTTAAATTTAAATACCCACCATATATATTTTTTGACCTTTTTCCGAAATATATAATTTATCTGTTTACAGCACGAGTAGAAATCCAGTGGCACCTCGCCGCCGGCGATCCACCGGAGACCATCGATCTCTTACCGGCGGCGCCGGTTGAAGAAGCAGCTGACGATGAATTCATCGAAAACCCGTTCTCGTGTGACCCGAATGGCTGTAGATCCGAATTTTCGAACCGACCCGAATCGCCAGGAAGTCTCACGTAAGAACCCAAAAACGCCGACGGCGAATCGTTATTCATCCATCTCGGTGAACCAGTAGTAATTTGGCCTCTATTATTTTTATAATCCATTATTGCTTTGTAAACAAATGGAATTAATCCCTCCATTTTTTTAATTTGTTTTTTGGATTTTGGATTTTTGAAAGTTTTCTTTTTTCCTAATTGGAGAGGAAGAAAAATATGGAGAATTTTGGAGGGGAAAAGACTCAAAGAGAGGTTTTTATAAAAGAAGAACTGGTGACGTGGCGTAGTGGTTTAGAGTACAGCTGTCAATCTGACAATCAAGCACGATTTGTTTTTTTCAACATAAGGTTAATTTTTTTAAAAAAGGTAATATAGAATACTAAAAATAGATGTTTAATAATATTTATCCATTTTATAAAATTAAAAAATAATTTTCAAATATTATATTTATTATGTTCAAAAAATAATTTAATCTATGTGCTAAGTTAATAATGGACAATTGTTATTAGATGGAGGGATATTTCCTCAGTCCCATTTGATTGACATGCAGTTTCAAATATTATATTTAGGGAAAAGAGTCGAAAATATCCCTCAAGTATCAATTATTGTTTCACTTAATTCCTGTCATTAAAATTAATTTACTTATACTCTCGCTGTTAATAAACTTACCACATTTACCCCTCAATTCGATGGATAACCCAAATCCTTTAAAATTAACTCGATTTCTTTATACCCGACCCAAATCCGATCCAAACTTGACTCGTCCTAAATAATACCCAATTTAACCCAATTTCCTCCATATTTTATCCTTTCTCTTTCTTCAACCTTTTGCGCCTCCACCATCACTACTGGTGGAATCTCGCCAGAAACTCAACAGCAACCACCAGTAGCTGGAAAACCCCAACAATCCTTTTACCTCTTCTTTCCTCCTCACCCGCGACAACCCTTTCTCATTCGCCATTCATCTCGCTCCGACGGGAGACAACCAACAAACGACCCTTTTCCACCACTAGATCGCCATTCTCTCCTCACTGCCAAAATGCCTACAAAAACACATCGCAGACAATGGCGGAGCAAAATCCAGATCAGTCAATTCGATTCTTTTTTCAGCCATGACGTCGTCGTCTTCTCTCCTCTTTGTTCCCATTTTTTGCGGCCATGGCGTCGACTTCTTCTCCTCTTTGGCCCCATTTTTGCAGCCATGGCGTTGTCGTCTTGTTCTCCTCTTTGCCCTCGTTTTTGCAGCGATGGCCCATGGCATCGTCGTCTTCTTCTCTTCTTTGCCCCTATTTTTGCAGCCATGGTGTCATTGTCTTCTTTTCCTCTTTGCCCCCATTTTTGCAGCCATGACGTTTTGCCCCCATTTTTGCACAGATCTGAGCCTCTCATTCATTTTTACAACCACCCCAATAATAATAATAATAGTAATTTCAACAACAGCAAAAATGAAATTCACAGATGATGTTAATAATTAGGAAAAAAAAAGAAGAAGAAAATGGCTTAGTCAAGTTTGATATTTTTTTAGGGCGGGTCGGATTTGGATTGGATATAAAGAAATCGGGTTAATTTTAAAGGATTTGAATTTTTCATCCAATTGA
The DNA here is from genome assembly GCA_026153255.1 of Solanum medicagineum. Lineage (NCBI taxonomy): Eukaryota > Viridiplantae > Streptophyta > Magnoliopsida > Solanales > Solanaceae > Solanum > Solanum medicagineum. The sequence continues at coordinate 4,910,343 of JAPFFP010000113.1, read as the reverse complement.
GGGGTAAATGTGGTGAGTTTATTAACAGCGAGGGTATAAATAAACTAATTTTAACGGCAAGGATTAAGTGAAACAATAATCGATACTTGAGGGGTATTTTTGATCCTTTTCCCTTATATTTATTATGTTCAAAGAGTTATCTAATCCATGTGCTAAGTGAATAATGGACAATTACTGTTGGACGGAGGGATATTTTCGTTGTCCCATTTGATTTGACATGGAGTTTTAAAAAATAAGAAAAACTTTTAAACTTAATAGTTTAAAATAATTCTTAGATAATTTTATGATTGAAAATCATTTCTTTAATGATAAATGAAATAAAATTAAATTATTTTCAATTATAATAAAGTGTTATTCTTTTTGGGACTCACTAAATAGGAAAAGAGGTCATATAAAATGAGACAGAAAAATAATAGATTTGTTTGTATAGATTTATTATTCAAATAGATATATTTAGTTAAACTATTGTATACGTATGGATAAGCTCATTAAGCTTATGTGAATACAACGTATTTTTAGGTGCGAATATGCTTATATTGTTATATGTGAGAATAAAGTATATTTCACCATATTATGTTTGAAAATATAGCATATTTAGATACATTTTAAAATCAAAATATTGTTATGTTTTATAATTAAGAACTAACGAAAATTATCTTATTTTATATTAATCAAAGTTCAATCCATATCATCACTGATAATTGACATCTTTAAAAGTAAGTCATACCTCATTTAAATAAATCGTGTAAGGCACATAGGTTAAATTTTCCAACCTATCACTTCTCACCAAATCTCACTTTATTATTCCTCTTAACACATTTTATAAGGAAGATACATGTAAACAATATCAGTATGATCTCATAATTAAAATTTGAAAAGAAAAAAAGTATATATCATATCAGAGATAGAGTCAATTAAGACTAAGGAAATCCTCATCATAATGTATAAAAATATTCAAAATCGCGTAAATAACAAATCTAGGCAAACGTATGATATGTATTTATATTATACCACTATAGTTTGAAAATATTACAATTTATAGTTATAGTTAAAGTTTTGATGCTATTTTCCCTCCCTTCTCTTCCTCTCTCTGTATACTCTCTTGCCAAATATACAAATACATAGGTATATCAGTTACATAGATACAATTATTTGACAGATATACATATACAATTCGCCTCTCTCCATTCTCTGCTCTCTCTCGATCTCGCTTGCCTCTCTCCTCCCTCTCCCAATCTCATTTGTCAGATGTACAAATACATATATATATCAGTCACACATATACAATTAGTTGACAGATACACACATACAATTTAACAGATATATATATACAATTCGTCTCTCTCCACTCTCTGCCCTCTCTCACTTGTCTCTCTTCTATAATATGTAGCTATAAATCATAATTTGAACAAATAATAGCTATTTATTTGTCTTATAATGTTTCAAATATTTGCTCCTTTCCAAAAATTCTTAAAAGTGTTTATATACATATATAGTACATGTTGGACCCTTTTTAAATTCTTCATGTGTTTACTTTATATTTTGAAATTCTAAATGAAAATTTTGAATGGACATTAGTGTGCATAATCTTAAACCTACTTTGAGAAGAGATGAATGTTGTTTTCAATAAACGATTGACTCAAATAAAATATATTAAAAATCAAGTATGTAAAACAAATACAATAAAAAAGTTCCACACGAAAAAGAATGAATAAAAATAATAGTAACAACAAATAACATAAACCTATATTACCTATATAATAACTGAACCTAATCGGCATTAATTCCATTATTTTATTAGTCCTTAAACTAATAGCCATGATTTCTTTTACTCGCTTCCAACTTCCATTGGCCTGTAATAATAATATAATTTATGTGGTGGTTAACATTCTAGCTTAAAATAAATATTCCTCTCAATTTTTTTAAAAATATAAAAACAGTGTTTATTGGTCACTTTGACTCTATCCATCTTTGAAAAATAATTATTACTTATAAATTTTACAAATGAATTTCTAGATAATGTTACGAAGCTTCATATGTGAAATTTAAAACTCCGAAGTAATATTTTTTTTAGGGCAATTACATAATTAGAGAAATATATGATATTTATTTATATTATATCTTATAATTTTAAAAAAATTATAATTTATATCTAGAATGAGGATTTTATTGTTATTTTTTCTCTCCTTTCTTCTCTCTTGTGTCTCTCCTATCTCTCTGCAGTCTTTTGACAGATATATATACATATTCAATTCCACAAATATATATATAGAAATTCACCTTTGTCTACTCTCTGCCCTCTCTCGCTCGCTTTTCTCTTCCCTCTTCCAATCTCACTTGATAATTATACAAGTACATATATATATTAATTACTCGTATATAATTATTTACCAAATATACATATAGAATTTAATAGATATGCATACATAATTTTCCTTTCTCATTAATACTTTGTGCTACTGACCCTTAATTTATTTTTATTTTTTTTTGTTATATCAAGAAAGTGAGGGATTAATTTTAATAGTGGAAAACGAGTACACATATACGTGCCACATATGTACAGTACAAGTTTTATAAAATATCATCAAATATTGAATATTGGTTAGTTGAAATGTAGCTTTTCATGATTTTATTTCAACCATATCTTTATGAAAAATATTATGAAATATTGATATATTGGAAGCTTTCGTAATACTTGCTGCCATTTTCATTAGGGCATATAACAGCTTAACCACAGCTTTCTAAGCAATATTATTTTTTTAATTATCTTTTTTCTTATTTAGGGTTTTAGATAATTATAGAGCTAAAAAATGTGGAACAGTAAAATAAAAAGATGATTGTCTGGCTAGAAGGGAAAATTTTCTAGACAAAGAGTTGTCACCTAATGACTCAAAGATAATTATCATGTAATAAATGATGTATATTTACTTTTTTTTATTAAAAAATCTATATTAATTGATTTTTGTAAGAAAAAAATAAAATTAATTTTTTTAACATAATTCTTTCATTATGTATTATTCAAATAAAAAATAAATACATCGGTAATAAGAGATGGAGATTTAGTATCTCACTCCATGGAATCAGACACAGAAACAGATGCACAAGCAAGACAAAATTAATTTTTTAATTTCAAATCTCTCAAGTGATCTTAAAAAAATCGCACTCATTTTTTTTTTCATACCGACGCAGATGAAAAAATCAATATGCCTCTTCTACTCAATCATAAAATGCATAAGATCAGAATAAAAGCAAGTTTGAGATTTTTTTTAGTTTGGCCGAATCTAAAGGGGTAAAAAATGAGTGATGTAATTTTTTACAATTACATGACATTTTAGGATTATTTTGTTTTAATTCAATAAATATAGGTCCATTTAAAAAAAGTAAATATGAATTATTTATTAAATAACGAGAGTAAATATATATCACTCGTTAGACGATAAAAGTATAGATGTATTACTTTTTAATCAAGAAATATATCCATATTGTTAAGGGTATATTGTCCCTTTCCCATTTATATATAAAAAAAGATTGAGAAATTTAATCCATAATATCTTCAAGGAATATAATTATTCTTATCTTGAAAATAAAATAAAAAGGGAAATAATATTCTTGGAAAATGTTACATTGTGCTATGCACATTTAAAAGTATATAAACGCGCTTACGTTACACATTAATCAAATTTCTTTATCCTAATTAGTGATTTGATTAAGCAAAGATGAGATCAATTTTTTAAGGAATTGGCAATTTGGGATAAATGTTGTATTAGCCTAGTGCTTAATGAGTAATGACATTCATGTATGTTTATCAAGGTTGTCTGTATGTGTTAACATGCCAAAACGTATAGAAATTTGCAAATTTAAGAGCCCAAAACAATTTTATTCCTCCCGTCTCAAATCATTTGTCGTGTTTTTTGAAAATAATTATTTTAAATTATTCTTTCACCACGAAAGGATGGGGTTACTCCTCCCTTAATCAGAAGTCTTGAGTTCGAGTCTTGGACCTCTGAGTTCGAGTCTTGGGTGGTATGAAAAAAATCCTTGATAGGGAGTGCTTCCTCCAAAATGGGGCTCTACGCAGCATGATTTCGGATATAGTCGGACTCCAACATGGATACTGAACACCGGGTGAAAAATTTAAAAAGAATTCTTTCTATCCATTTTTACTTATCCACTATACTAACAATAAATGACATTGTTTTAATTTAAAAAATCAAAAGATAATTTATCACTTAATTCCTGATTTTTTCCTTTATTATTAACTATAGTCGTTCCTCAATAAATTTTTTGAAGTATTAAATTTATTATATTGAAAATTAATTATAGTAAAATCCTCATTCCTTTTATTGCTCTTTAAAGGACGTGTCAAGTCAATAAAGCACAAGCAAAAATGGAAGAAGGTGTTATTGGTCTTTTTTTCTGGACAAAATTAATTATTTTTTAAAATTATATTCTTAACAGAAATTTTTCTTGAAATTTGCATACATCTCAATTATGGAGTGATGACACATAAATAGAGTAATTATTTAATGAAAAAAATTATAAAGTAACATAATCAAAACTCTTCTAATCAATATTTTTCTTTTTTTTTTTAAAAAAAAAAAGTAAGTAAATAGAAACACAACACTTTCAACTTCCTCTCTATATTGTTTGATTTTTGATAAGTAGATGAGAAGTCTCTTTAATTACTTTTCAAATTATAATTGTCGACAAATAGATGTAAAGTCTTTTTATTTTTTCCAAATTCTATTTTTATATATAAGGATGTTGATATAACTTGAACTATTATTTTTATTTTATTGCTACTGTTTCAATGACTTCATCAACATGATACTATTATAAGAATTTATTTATATGGAGTTATTTACGAAGTAATGTATGCTTGACGATACTATTTATACATAAATTTGATATGAACTAACCCCAAAGAACAATACGAAGATTGATAGAAAAAATAAGGATATATTAAATACAAATTGAGAAATTATCAAGCACTCAACTATATGAATTAGTTGGACATTTTGATGATTTTATGATAATTGATCACTTAATTATCAACTAACCTTTTAACTTATTCTTTGACAACATGAAGAATTTTTTTTAACTTGATGATTATTTAAGAATGTATCCTTAGACACGTGAGCCAACTCAGATGGAATCAAAATTTATTTTACTTAATTAACTATGATTGATTTAAATATATTTTAATTTTATTAAATTACTTTTAAAATTAATTACTATATTCGAGTCATCATCAGAAAAATTTGTCACGTAAACGATTTCCGTTTGTATCAAATTTATTCTTGCTACGAAATTGAATGGTAACTATTAAAAAACAACTACTATATCCTGGTTCATATATATTGGATAAAACTTTACGAGGAATTTTTATATATAGTCATTTAAAAATATTTTAATTATGGTTCATAACTATAATTTGGGTAAATATATTTTGTAACTATAGTTATATCAGCATTTGTATAATTCCTACAGCATTTGCATACATTTGTATAATTCGCTACACAATTCGTTAATTTTATATAACGTTTGTATATTCCGCTATACAATTAATGCATAGTATTTGTATAATCTGTAATATAATTTGTAATATTTGTATTTTTGCTATACAATTTGATTCGCGCACAACTTTTGTAGATTCGCGCACAATGTTTATATAAATCACACGAATTGTACAAAACTCAAACTATAATTACAGGTAGATGTTTGCAACGAAACGTAAGCTAATTACCTAGTATATGTTTGATTATTTGCGTAATTCTTCCAAGCATCATCATGAATATATAACATTCAATATTGACCAAACTATTTCCTAATTTTTCACTATAATAAGGTCTAACCTCATCAATTAATTCCTTAAAAGAAAAAAGAAAGAATCTTGGTAACTTAGACCATGATTTCAGATATTTCCCAATTTTGTCGACTCTCATCGAGTTGAAGTCATTACCTACATCATCAATTATTTTCTACCTCAATTTTAAAATAATTATCATATTCCGCGTGGAGAGTTAAATTATATAAATTTAAATTAATATTTTATTAATATATTAACATGAGAAAATGATGACTATAATATTAATGTCATAAAATTTTAGAATAAATAAAATTTAATAATAAAATATTAAACTAATTTTTAAAAAATAGAACGTGATAATTATTTTAGGACGAATAGAGTAATCAAGTAGCCCACAGAATATTAAGATAGGATTTTAGTGTTCTATCTTCTAGTCGTTTTCTATTTCTAATTTTAAATAGAAAATGATTAAACTTCAAATTTCAAAGTAAGGAATTAAATTGTCGTACTCATAGTGTCACGGCAAAAACTAAGTGCACCTTTGTGCTTGGCGTTAGGTGAAAGAAGAATATAGATCTCTTGATTGTGTTGGTACATAGAAACAAATTTTCATCAATTTTTTTATTTTTAAGTATATTGTATTGTTATTGGTCATCATTTCTTTTGTTACTTTAATATTGTATTTATAAGTTTCCAATTGTTTTCCACTATAGTCATTTTATATCTAGTATTTTCTGCTTTTGGGGTTGATATATTTGCGTTGAGGGTCTTCCAGAAACAACCTCTCTATCTCTATGAGCTTGTGGTAAGGTCTGAGTAAATTTTGTGTCACTTCCCGGGAGGGTATCCTAGACATAACTAACAATCGAAGACTATTGTTAGTCCCCAAGCAGACCACCTAGTCTCATTGCCATCGTTCCATCCATTTATATGCGGAAGATTTAATAAAATAATAAACTGTCATAAGATAATACGAATAAATATCTCGAAGAAAGGAAACAGGAATCAACAAGCCCGACGCTATCCATCAACCGTCTATGTCTACAAAGCCTCTATAACTAACATCTAAGAAGGTACCATGACAGGCCATGGTTGCCACAATCAAAAGAAATACTGATATAAAAAGAAATAATAATCATCCTCCAAATGCTGGGGAGGACTCACTACGGTCTGAAATCAAAGCTTTGAACCTCAACGATTGGGCTGCTGAAGTCCTCTGTCTACAGAATCTGCATCATAAAATGATGCAGCCAAAGGAGCGTTAGTACATGAAATGTACTGTATGCAAAATGGGATAAAATAAATGAAACAATATAACAGTCACTCTCAATCACTCAACCTCACTTCAGAGTATAGGACCGGACTCTATCACCTCACTATCCATCAAAACATCACATCATATAGGAGTTCTATCATCAGGAGACCTATCTGGGAGTTTCTTGAACCTACACCCATCACCTATGAGCCGGTGATGATACAATGAAGCGATGTCGTTGCGGCATTCGCCCAGTACCTTGCCGGGGTAAAAGGGCGTACATCAAGGGTTTATAATGATAGTAAGTCCTCTTTTGGGACTAAGGAAACATTTGTTCTCACGGTCCAATCCTCTGCTATGCTGGCCACGTAGGTAATGAGTGGGAGTGAGATTCACTATTACTCATTTTCGATGCTCAATACTCCTCCCAGGACTCGACATGCTCATAAGTTTATTAATTCATCAAGGATTTCCATCACTCAACCTCTACGGGCGAGATTATATTAAGCTCAGAGGGATCAATCGAAAGGAAGAATCAGAGAGAACTTTGGAGAGAATTTGGGGAAAATTGTATTGTTAAATTGGGAAAGGTTAATCCCTGTACACAACTGTTTGTGTATATATATGTACACAATTAACCCTATGCTAGCTACCAAGTACATTACCATATAGAATCAACACTATCAACTAATTAACTAATCAATCAATAAACAATAACTAACTAATACTAACTAATTGGTTACAATCCATTAAGTCCCAATACTCCCCCTCAAGCTGGATGTATTGAAGAGATTCAATACTCCAAGCTTGCTAAGTAAAAGCTCATGTTGTGACCTTCCCAACGCCTTCGTAAGTAGATCGTCCTCTTGGTCTTTGGTATTGATATAGATGGTTTTGATGATACCTTTCTGAATCTTCTCCCGAATGAAGTGGCAATCTATCTCGATGTGTTTTGTACGCTTGTGAAACACCAGATTAGCAGCAATCTGTAAGGCTGATCTGCTGTCACAGTAAATCATTGCTGGTTCTGTCAAATGTACCCCCAGCTCTTTGAACAAGCTGGTAACCCATACAACTTCCGCAGTTAAGGCTGCAAGGCTCCTATACTCTACCTCTGTAGAACTTCTAGATACAGTGTGTTGTTTCTTTGACTTCCATGAAATTGGAGAGTCACCAAACTTCAAGAGAAACACAGTGATTGATCTTCTTGTGGTTGGGCAAGCGGCCCAATCTGCATCACAATATCCTCTTAACTGTGGTTGTTGCTGTTTTGAACTCATGAGTATCCCCTTCCCAGGTTCCAGTTTAATGTATCTAAGAATCCTCAAAGCTGCCTGCCAATGTGAGGCCTTAGGTTGTTGCATAAATTGACTAAGTAACTAAACAGCAAAGGCTATATTCGGCCTTGTAACGGTCAGATAAAGGAGTTTCCCAACCAGTCTCTGGTACTGAGAAATGTCAGCATGCATTGCTTCAGGTTCAAAGTTGTAACAGCCCGGACCTCACATGTGCATATATTGTCCGCTTTGCCAGCCATGGGTCGCCCATGCACCAGCGCACGGTTTTGTTTCTCCCAGGTT